>CABHPP010141676.1:6710-17353 GCA_902168425.1 Peromyscus attwateri
ACACACACACACACACACACACACACACACATATATATATATTATCTTAGATAGAACATATTAAGTATTAGATTCAGGTTCTTTAGGATAGGACACCTTTTGGAATGATCTTTGTAACATACCATTTACCTACGCTCTAGACTTCTCTGGATTTTAGTATGTGTTTCTTGCTTGATATTGTTCGCATTGATTGTAGTTCCATCTTATCTAGGTCATTATCCCTCATTACTCCTGGGCAATATTTGATAACCATTCCTTTGTATATAGTCTTGTATTAAGTTAGAACCTTCTTATTTAGACAAAAAGGGGGAGATGTAGTGGGTAGCCATTCCAGCTTTGGTCTGGAAGTTCCAAACCCCACTGAGGCTTCGGTAACTGTCACGCCTACAAGGCGGGGCGAAGGGAGGCCCTGAAGATCGGGCATCACTGCGCTCTCTTCCTGCTTGGACCATGGACTCTAGAGGTAGACCGAGGAGAGTTCTCCAGAGAACACCACCGCCGGACTGCGCTGCGTCTTTCACAGAACCCGCAACCTACCTATCCCTTCATTTGTAAGTTACACCATTAAATAAATCTCCTTTTAACTACGTGGAGTGGCCTTAATAATTGCACCAATACACCTGCTGTGCTGCCTAGTTTTTGTCTACTTGTCACAAGCTAGGGCCATCTGGGAAAAGGGAGCCTTGGCTGAGAAAACGCCTCCAGCAGATTGGTCTGCAGGCAAGTGTGTGGGACATTTCCTTGACTGATGATTGATGTGAGAGGGCCCTGTCTATGGGTGGTGCCGCTCCTGGGCAGGGGGTCCCGGGTTGAATGGAAAGTTGAAGGCTGTGTACAGGGATGCGTGCCTTTAACCCTAGCATTTAGGAGACAGAGGCAGGCATCGAGAGGTGAGTTTGAGGCCAGCCTGGTCCAGGCCCGTGAAGCAAGCTGAGCGAACCAGTAAGCAGCGTCTATACGGTCCTGCTTCAATTCCCACCTCCAGTCTCCCGTGCTGAGCTACTGTACTGTCTTCCCTTCCTCTCTATTTTGTTCTTTTTTAAAAAACATATTTTGATGCTACATTGATTCACTTGTGTGTTGGGGAGAATGCTGGTGTGCGCATGCTGTGGCAGAAGTCAGAGCACAGCTTTCCAGAGCCTGTTCTCTCACTCCGACCCGCAAGTCTAGGGGAATGAACTCAGCATCAGGGTCCTTACCACGTGAGCCTTTTGGCTGGCCCCACTCCGAATGTCTATAACATCAGCTCTTTTTTTTAGCATTGCTGGAGAGCCATTCCAGGGGGCCGATGATGCCATTGAACCTCACCTGTAGCCCCGAGGGCACGTTTTTTGCTTTCCATTTACACATGAAAACATGGAGGGTCTCTACCTTCCTGTGCGTGACTTTTTAAAAAATTATTTTTCTTTCTTTCTTTCTTTAGAGATACAGGGTCTCATTTATCTCTGTAGTCCTGGCTGGCCTTACTACTGTAAGGCATCTTGACTTTGCAGCAATCCTCCTGACTCAGCCTCCCAAGGGCTAGGGTTATAAGAGTATGCTGCCACACTTCACTTACAGACCTGTTTTTATGTAAAGGTCGTATTTTTTTTTTGTTGTTGTTGGTGGTGGTGGTGGTTTTTTTTGTTGTTGTTGTTTTGTTTTGGGTTTTTTTGGAGACAGGGTTTCTCTGTGTAGTTTTTTTTTTTTTTAAGATTTATTTATTTATTTATTTATTTATTTGTTTATTTATTACATATACAGTGTTCTGCCTGCGGGTATCCCTGTAAGCCAGAAGAGGGCACCAGCTCTTATTACAGATGGTTGTGAGCCACCATGTGGGTGCTGGGAATTGAACGCAGGTTCTCTGGAAGAGCAGCCACTGCTCTTAACCTCTGAGCCATCTCTCCAGCCCTCTCTGTGTAGTTTTAATGCCTGTCTTGGATCTCTCTCTGTAGACCAGGCTGGCCTCAAACTCACAGAGATCCACCTGTCTCTGCCTCCCGAGTGCTGGGATTGAAGGCGTGTGCCACCGCTGCCCAGCTTGTTTGGTTTGTGATTTCTGTTTGTGGGGTTTGTTTGTTTGGTGTTTGAAAGAGGTTCTTGCTAATCATCCTTCAGCTTCCAAATGCTGGTATTAAAGGCATATCCTCTGTTGCATGATTTGAAGTCAGGCTTGTGATTCTACCTTTATATTCTTTGCTCAGGATTGCTTTGGCTTTTTTTGGGGGGGTGTCTTCATGGTTTTATATGAATTTTAGGAATGTTTTTCATATCTCTAAAGTATGCCATTGGTATTTTTTTTTTTTTTTTTTTTTTTTTTTGCTATGGAACTGGAGTCACAGACAGCTGTGAGCTGCCATGTGGGTGCTGGGAATCGAACTGAGATCCTCTGGAATAGTAGTCAGTGCTCTTAACCACTGAGCCATCTCTCCAGCCCGCCATTGGTATTTTTATAGAAATTGATTTTGCTTATTTTTTTTAACAAACAAATAAAAAAGCAGGGTTTTGCTATGTACCCCAGAGTGGCTTTGAACTCATGAGCCTCCTGCCTCATCCAAGTACTCAGATTACAGTGTGTGTTGGTATTCTGAGCTAAAGAGTTTGCATAGTTTTTAAATTAGGCTGTGTCAGTTGCAGTTTTGCTGCTGTGATAAACACTTGAGAAGAACAGTCTAAAGGAAGAAATGTTTTTCTTGGCTCACAGTTTCGGAGGTCCCTGTGATTAGCTGGCTCACAGTTTGGGAGGTCTCTGTGATCAGCTGGCTCATGGTTTTGGAGGTCTCTATCTGTGATCAGCTGGCTCATGGTTTTGGAGGTCTCTGTCTATGATCAACTGGCTCATGGTTTTGAAGGTCTCTATCTGTGATCAGCTGCTCATGGTTTTGGAGGTCTCTGTCTGTGATCAGCTGGCTCTGGGGCTTTAAGGTGGAGTGGAGCATCAAAGCTGAAAGTTGTGCAGAAGCAAAGTTGCTCACCTTATAAGGCCAGGAAGTGACTGGAAACAGGGTATGTCTGTCCAGGGCACATCCCCAGTGACCCATTTTCCATGTTCAACACCTGTCCATTGTCTGTTCCAATCTTGAGTCGACAGGACCTGTCTGTTCCAATCTTGAGACAGGACCTGTCTTGACGAATACCTTGATAAAGGCAAAGCTCTTGTGACTCAGCCCCTTCCCTAAAGCCACGCCTCCAAACGCTGCCTTTAATACAGGACCTGTCTCTTTGATATCTACTTTAGTTTTTGATATATTCTTGCTCTGAGCAATTACATGTTCCAGTTTCATTTCTGTTTCTGTGATAATATACCCTGAGGAAAGGCAACTCAGGAAAGAAGGGGTTTATTTGGCTTATAAGTCCTTCATTGTGGGGAAGCCAAAGCAGGAACCTAACTTGCACCCTGACAGTTGCAAACAGAGAGAAATAGAGCAGTGCATGCTGCTTGCTTGCTCTCAGCTAGCTTTCTCATCTCTTACACTGTTCAGGCCCCCCTGCCTAGGGAATCGTGCCACCCACAATGGACTGGGTCTTCCCACATCAATTAACAATCAAGACGGTTCTCTGAAGACATGCCCACAGGCCAACCTGATCTGGATAATGCCTCAGTAAGGATCTTGCCAGGTGATTCTAGGTTGTGAAATTGACAGATAAAACTAACCAGAACACACATATCACAAAAACCTTCCTGACTGCACAAATATTCTCTTTAATCCTCACAGTGATTCTGTGAGGTAGCAGTTATTCTTCCTGTCATAGACAAGGAAAGTGAGGCTCAGAAAGGCAGAGTGCTTTGCCCACAGTCACATAGCTAGATAGTACTGAAGCTGTGTATTGAGCCCAGATCTGTCTCCAAATCTAGATACTTCCCAGAAGCCTGTCTGCCTCACAGTCTGTCCCAATTTACAGATCTGCCCTGAGTGGTTGCCGCTAACTCATCTTCTTCAGGAGCCACCGTGGAATCAAGCCTTCTTGCCTTATCTGTGTACAGCCCATGTTTTCAATCAAAGCGCAGGACTCGACCCGTGTGCAGTAATGGGCTCGGGTTTGTGTGGCCACACACTTGCTGTGCCAACTCTGGGCTGCCACTTTGGCCCCAGGAGTCTAATTGCTCATCTGTGACTGTTGATGTGGGATGACAAGAGAGCATGTGTTTTGGGAGCGCTCGGCTTTCTGGCTACTGTCCTTAACATCTTGTCTCAGCTCCAGCCTTGTCTGGCTTAGGGCTCCTCTCCCCTGCCAGTCAGCCACGCACCAGTGGGTGCCCTTCCAGCTGCTCTGGAAGAAGGATGGTACCTCACAGGCCTGGGGGATGTAACTGTTCCTCATCCAAGTTATGAGGAAATGCTGTGCAGAGCACATCTTTCTGCTCTGGTCCTGATCACACTTTTAGGATGCGGAGAACTGGGAGCCCCAGCTCACTCCAGGGCTGCACTGGGGCCTGCCCACGTTCCCGCCATCACCTCACTGCCCTTTCATGTGATGACCAGTCACTGTGTCCATAACACAGAGTGAGGATGGGACCCACCTTCATCAGGGAGGATGCAATGGGTGAGCTACATTTGCCTATGACCTGGGAGTCTCAAGAACTTGGCTACAGTCACTTGGTGTGGCCCTGTGTTGGTGTTTGGCGGCACAAGGAGACAGAGACCACTGTCTTGGTATTAACAGAAACGAAAATGGAGGCTTGACATGGGGGCCCAATGCTCAGAAGGCTGAGACAGGAGGATCACTGCAAGTCTGAGGCCTGTCTGGGCTTCATAGTGAGTTCTAGGCCAGCTTGGGCTATAGTGTGTGACCCTACCACATTTTTTTTTTTTGAGTGAGTGAGAGTCTTGGGCACAGCACTGCCGAATACAGGTCCCATTGTCAGGCTGCTGTGATGGCCTGAAGTTCCACACATTTTCTATGAATAATGAGAATAGCATCTTTTTTAAAAAATGATATTATTATTATTATTATTATTATTGTTATTATTTTGTTTGTTTTTCGAGACAGGGTTTCTCTGTGTAGTTTTGGTGCCTGTCCTAGATCTCACTCTATAGACCAGGCTGGCCTGGAACTCACAGAGGGCTCTTCCTCCCAAGTGCTGGGATTAAAGGCGTGCACCACCGCCACTCGGCTATTTATTTTTATTTTATGTGCATTGGTGTTTTGACTGCATCTATGTCTGTGTGAGGGTTATCAAATCTCTTGGAGCTGGAGTTACAGACAGTTGTGAGCTGCTATGTGGGTGCTTGGAATTGAACCTGGGTCCTCTGGAAGAGCAGCCAGTATTCTTAACCACTGAGTCATCTCTCCAGCCCGAGAATGGCATCTTAAGACATTTCTTTCCTTACATTTTTAAGATTTTCTTGTGTGAGATACAGACTAGTGGCTATTTCTTTAAGGACCTAAAGATATCATCCTGCTTCTGGAAGACTTTAGTCTTCAAGATAAAGAGCAGGAGTCTAGGAAAGGCATATTTCATACATACACTGTCAGCAGGAGAGGGAGGGGACATATCTTCCTTTCATAGAACGTGAATTAAGAGCTCAGAGGTACCCATGATGGCTAATCTTGGTTGTCAACTTTACTCATCTGGGAAGTAAGGAATTGCCTCCATCAGACTGGCCTGTGGGCATGTCTGGAGGGCACTTTCTTCATCGCTAATGGATGTAGGAGGACCCAGCACACTGTGGATGGTGCCATACCTAGGCAGGTGGGCCTGGGCTGTGTAGGCAAGCTGAGCGAGCCAGAGGAAGCAAGCCAGAAAGCAGCATTCCTTCTTGATCTCTACTTCAGTTCTTGCCTCAGTTTCCCTCAGTGGTGGACTCTAAAACTGTAAGGTGTAATAAACCCTTTCCTTCCCACACTGACTCTAGTCATGGTGTTTGTCACAGAAGCAGAATGCAAACTAGAACAGTCTCTTTGTCCCTTCGTTCACACCTCAGAGTTCTTCCTCCTTAATCTTTACAAAGAAGCAAAGGTCTCTTGCCTTTTATGGCTGTTTCTGGCTAATATATGGATATTGCCCATATCTGTCCTTGGAGGCAGTAATTTTTTTTTCCTTGATGTGCTGGGGACAAGATTGGGGGCATTAGGTCTCTGTCTGAAGTGCGTTGCAACCCCCAGTAAACATTAGTTGGATTTGGAACTGGTGGAATCAGGAAGACATGAAACTTAGAAGCATTTGAAGCGCTCAGAGAGGGTGAGCGTTGTGGTTTACATAATCCCTGCAAGTCAGGAGGCTGAGGCAGTGGGATTGACAAGTTTGAGGCTACACAATGAGTTCTAGGCCAGCCTGGACTACAGTGTGAGGCCTTGTCTTAAAAAGCAAAAAGGAAACACCTCTGGCCTCCACATCGACATACATGGACCCCCCCCTACACACACACACACGTACACATGCACATGTGCACACTAACCCATGCAAACACATACACCACACACGAACAAACCAACCAAACTAATAAGAGCCGTTAAGCAAGTTACAGAGGGTGACTAATGGCTCCCACAGTGGTGGAAGCAACGAGAATTTGAGCAATGTTTGGCACAAGTCTTCCATGGCATCCATCTTGGTTATCTGCACATTGATTTTTGGCTTCTGTATCTCCCCTTAGTTTTAACCTTTGCCTGCCTGGGGTCTTCAGCCAGTCATAACAGGTGCAGGTTAAAAGGAACAGACAAACCTTCTCTGTTTTGTCAATGAAATTAGACATGGGCCAAGGGACTTAATGAGCCTTAGGCCAGCCAGTGACTGATCGCATTGTTGATTCATTTCCTTCATGGACCTCAGCTGAGGTTTTTAGTGTTACAGTTGGTGAAGCTGGCCCAGATAGGGGAGCTGATTGTCTCTCTGGCTCCAGCGCACTGGGGTGGGGCAGCTTACTCTTGTCTTAGGGTTAAGTTGTATTCGTAAGAGCCTACAGGCTCCTTGTTTTATTGCTTCACTGGTGTTTATATAAAAACAACAATTTCAAGAGAGGGCAGAGGTTTAATTAATCCTAGAATAAGGAAAAGTATTATAAACCATAGAGAGGAGTGTAGACAAGTATCCAGTCTGACAGGAAACTACACAAAGCTCCGTGTGTGTGAGAGAGACCATCTGGCTATTGAACTGTTGGGGCATTGTGCTGGAGCCTTGATTACCGAGCCCAGGACCTGGCATTGGCCTTGACTTGATGCACCTAGAGATCTTCACAACGGTGATTGGCTTTAAGCAACTCCAATGTGCAAGGTTTGAGAGGACACCAGATAGTCTGTAGTTCAAAACAAACATTTAGTGACTAGAACACAGACATTGGCGTTTTTATCCCATAGGTAGACCCCCCCATAAGAAGCCAAATCTTGGCTCAGAGATCTATGTACATGAATGTACAACAACATGGCGTCAGGGCAATACACTCACCCTGCCTGTCGGATGCCATTCTGGAGGAGCTGGGGATGCTCAGAACCAGGACTTCTTGTGACTGCAGGTTAAGAAGCCACAGGTGTGGCCGAAAGCTGCAGGAATTTGTCAGCTGTTCTCCCGGTTCTGAATAGATCCTTTGTCGACAGCTCGTGTGGCTTTTAGAACTGTGTCTCAGGTCCAGTGTGGCTCCTCTGCTGTGTAGGACACCAGGACTTCACCAAGACTGAGTAAGTGACCCTAGATCACCTTTTCCTTTCTACTGTGAAGGGCAGCGAGGCCCCTTGGGTGTTACTTTTGGGGCCTTTCAACGCTCCTTTGCACTGTCTAGATCCAGTGGTTCTCAACTTTCCTAATGCTGTAACCCTTTAATACAATTTCTCACATTGTGGTGACCTCCAACCATTAAATTATTCTCATTACCACTTCATAACTATGATTTTTCTACTGTTATGAATTGCAATGTAAATATCTGATATTTCTAATGGTCTTAGGTGGCCCTTATGAAAGGGGCATTCAACCCCAAAGGGGTCATGACCCACAGGTTGAGAACCACTGGTAGGAGACGCTGCTGCTGCTGCTGCTGCTGCTAGGGTCAGAGACCTAAGTTCCATGTGCATAGTTATGTTGAGAGACCTGTTTGTGGCTCTCCTACCATTGAGGCCCCTCCTTAAATGTCTTCAGTGAATTACCCCTGGAATTTATGTCTCACTCGAGTGTCCCCAGGACAGAGCTGTGCAACTTCTGGAGTTCTAGGGCTGCCACGCTAATGGGTTCTCTTTATAAAAGCACATGGTGAGATTTCTGTTGGGCATTAGGACCAGAGAAAGTTGTGATTCCCTGAGCAACTTTGGTGTTTAACTAAAGGATTCTGGGAATCACTTAACTCATGCTATCTTCCAAGCTTGTAGTAACTGCTCATGGTCAAAGTTATGGACCATCTTTATCATTTGCCTAGAATTTTATGATATATGTACTGCATATCAATTTAGTTCTCCTTATTTTCTTCCCTCCCCACCCTTCCATTGTAGTGGTAGATTTGTTTATTCATTTGTTTATTTTTATTTGTTTGTTTGTTTGTTTTGATATCAGATAATTCACATACCACAAAATTCACCTTTTAAAGTGTCTAGTGTAGTGAGTTTTATTATATTTGCAAGATTGTGTGATCCATTACCACTGCCTAGCCTTATTTTCTGTCTCTGTGGATTTGCATGGTTTTGATGTGTGTGTGTGTGTGTGTGTGTGTGTGTGTGTGTGTGTGTATGTGTGTGTGTGTAGATTACAGGTTGATGTTGGGTGTATTCTTCAGTTCAGTAACTCACCACGTTATTTTTTGAGGTAGAGCCTCTCACTACACCTAGGGTTTCCTATTCGGCTAGGCCAGCCATACGTCCCCGGGATCCTCCTGGCTCCTCCTCCTCCCCAGTGCTGGCGTTACAGGTATGCATTACAGCATCTGGCCTTTCACATGAGTACTGGGGATCTGAACTCAGGCCCTCATGCTTGAGGTACAATCATTCGACTGACTGAACCATCTCCCCAGTCCCTGATCTGAGAATTTCACATAAATGGAACCGAATAATATGCAGCTTTTAACGCCCAGTTTATCTTGCTCAGCATAATGTTTTCAAGTTTCCTCCATGTTATAGCACGAATCTACACCCCTCATTTCTTTTTCTACTTTTGGAAATAGGGTCTCGTGTAGCCCAGGTTGTAGGCATGCAACTCCACACTTGGCCACCTTCCCTCCCTCCCTCCCTCCCTCCCTCCCTCCCTTCCTTCCTTCCTTCCTTCCTTCCTTCTCCCTTCCTTCCTTCCTTCCTTCCTTCCTCCCTTCCTCCATTCCTTCTCCTTCCTTTCTCCCTTCCTTCCTTCCTTCCTTCCTCCCTCCCTTCCTTCCTCCCCTCCTTCCTTTCTTCTCTGAAACACGTTCTCCCTATGTAGCCCAGGCCACATTTGAAGTCACGGCTATGCTCCTGCCTTAAGTCCTCAGTGTTGTCATCAAAGGCACATGTTTAGCTTTTTTGAGACCCTGGGCTCACTCATTTTTCTCTCTTGTTGTACTGTGCAAATCTCTATAGGCTACTGCAAGAGCCTCTTTTGGAATGAGGCAGAACATAAATAAAAATAAACCCCCAACACTCCCAAACCATCTGTTTAATAATCTGTGCAAGAATTTTGCCAGGATTCTATATTGAGCCACTTGGACTACAGTTTCCAGAAATATCTTCTGTCTCCCTGTGAAAATCAGAGCATTTGCTCACCCAGTGTCCTCATCAGAGTGTTTGCTTGGCTAGTGTCCTCCTGAGCTGCCTTTCCGCCTGACCTGGTCTTTCCTGAGCGAGTTGTATGATTCATCCAAACCCAGCCCCCCGGGCTCAGCTAACAGCCCCAAGCTCTCACCTCTGCCTTCTCTTCTGTCTCATAGTGTTCCTTCATTTTAACATCAACGTCGTGTGTGCACATGGTTAAAAATATATCAGAACAGAAGAGCTCACAAAGGAAGTCCTGCCCATCCTGCCCACCCTCTGTTTCCCAACTGCTCTCAGTTCTCAGTGCTTACTCTAGGGCAATGGTTCTCAACCTGTGGGTCGGGACCCTTTGGGGGGGTCAAATGACTCTTTCATAGGGGTCACCTAAGACCATCAGAAAGCACAGATATTTACATTATGATTTATAACAGTAGCAAAGTTCCAGTTATGAAGTAGAAATGAAAATAATTGTATGGTTGGGGTCACCACAACATGAGGAACTATATTAAAGAGTCACAGCATTAGGAAGATTGAGAACCTCTGCTCTAGGGACAACTTGCAGGTCTCCAAAACATGCCCATGCTGCCGTTCCATGGATTCTCATGTTTAAGCATCCTGCATTGATTTGTGACTATGAAACTGAAGGTTGAGCTCATATGTATCATCCAAACAGCAGCCCCCACTCCTGATGTGACTAGATAGCTGTCTTTATTTAGTCCCTCTAAATAAAATTAAAATCAATCTGTTAATTATCTTTATCGCTTCAAGCAACACACTTGAAGCGCTCTCTCTCTCTCTCTCTCTCTCTCTCTCTCTCTCTCTCTCTCTCTCTCTCTGAGATAGGGTCTAATAGCCCAAGCTGGCCTCAAATTCACTATGTAGCTGAGGATGACCTTAAACTTGCCATTCTCCTGCCTCCACCCTTTAAGTTCTGGGATTACAGATGTGCACTATCACTCCTAAAGGTTTAACACTTTATATATATATATATGCATATTTGTATGTATATATATACATATATA
>CABHPP010141676.1:17753-28823 GCA_902168425.1 Peromyscus attwateri
GAGAGAGAGAGAGAGAGAGAGAGAGAGAGAGAGAGAGGGAGAGAGGGAGAGGGAGTACTTTTGGGAGTCAGTTCTCATTTTTGGGTTCCCTAGACCCCACTGGGATCTGTCCAGGCTGTCAGGCTTGGATGGCAAGTTCCTATACCCATGGAGCCATCTCACCTACCCTGTACTTTTTAAAAAAAAAAAATTTGTATTTTAATTGTCTAACCATAATCAGGTCTTTTATGCTTTGCTAATGGATTGGTTCTAGAAGATTAAATCCAGTACGTGGTTTACATTTGTGTGACTATTTATGTGAATATTGAGTATCGCAGAGCCACCCAGTAGCCTATTATCCACTTCCCTAATGTTTCATAGTTTCAAACCATCATTCTTTCCCGTCCCTTTCTCTTCTTTTTTAGTACGTACCTCGGCCATTTCCTCAGTGTCTTAGGGTAATTTTATTTCTAATAACAGACTACCAGGCTGGTGAGTTATAAAATAGAGGAGATTGCTTTGGCTCATAGTTCTGGCCCAAGGTCAGGGCTGCATCTGTTTGTGGTCCTATTGGCAGAGTCCTCAGGTAGCTTGGTACAGAATGTGGTAGGACAAGAGCAAGTGACCAGGCTTTTATAGGAGACTTTATCTCCAGATGTCCTGTTAACCCATTAATCCCCGGGGAGGTCTGAATGAGAACGGCCCCCATAGGCTCGTATATTTGAAAGTTTAGTCACCAGGGAGTGGAGCTGTTGATAGGATTAGAAAGATTAGGAGGCGTGGCCTTGTTGGAGGAAGTGTGTCACTAGCGGTGGGCTCTGGGTTTTCAAAGGCCTGTGCCAGTTTTGCTCTCTGCCTGTGAATCAGGATGTGGCTCTCAGCTGCTGCTCCAGCACGGGCCTGCATATCGCCGTGCTCCCGCCATGATAATGGACTAAACCACTGAAACTGTAAGCCAACCTCCAATCAAATGTTTTCTTTCATAAGCGTTGCCTTGGTCATGGTGTCTGTGACTAAGATAATCTCTTAATCCATTATTCAATGATTGGATTAATCCCCTCAAGAGCTAAGCCCTAAGGACTTCCGAGAGGCCCCACCTAGTCAAGCCCAGCTCTGAGAAGGCCCCTCTCTCCTGACCTGTCTGTCACACAGAGCCCCGCGCTTCTGCTTGCCTTTAGGCTCAGTGCTTTTTTGCTCTCTGCTTTGGCTGAGACACCCACACACACACACACACACACACACACTCTGTGACGTCTTCTTTTCTCTGTTCTTCACCTTGTTCCTTTTTTTCCCCAACCATCTTCAGGGTAGGCAGTCTGCAGGCTTTCTGAGTCCCTTCCGTCTCAAAGTGCTGCTACTCTACCCTCAGACCTAAATGGTCATTTTTTTAAAATTTAATTTTTATTTCTGACCATCCACACCACACGGACCCTGGCTGGCCTCAAAGTCTCCATCCTCCTGGCTCAGCTTCTACAGTGCTGATGATAGGTGTGTGTCGCCATCCCCAACTGGAATGGTAATTTGGACAGCTGAATGCTTTGGTCTAAAACAGCTGCTTTCATAACATGCTGAAGGCAGTGTTCTGGCCTTTTCTAATGAGAATCCTGAGGCCAAGTCGCTGATGCTTTTTTTTTTTTTTTTTAATGTGTCTGTGAGTATTTTGCCTGCATGTATGTCTGTACACCACCTGTATGCAGTGCCTACTGGCCAGAAGAGAATATAGATCCCCTGAAACTGGAGTTACAGCTAGTTGTGAGTCACCATGTGGGTGCCGGGAACTGAACCTGGGTCTTCTGGAAGAGGAGTCAGTGCGCTTAACTCGGGAACCGCCTCTCCAGCCCCTCCTAAGTTACTATTTAGAAGCACAGTATTCGACTGAGTATATTATTTTTAAACAATTTATATGTTAATCTACACTCTGAGTTCAGATACTATTTTAATAAAGGTTGAATATGCTTAGAGGCAATGCTTGAAACCTGAAGAGTTTCAAGTTTGAGCTTTTTTTAGACTTTGGAATATCAACTTACATATCTAAGGAGATGTCTTGTGGGTGAGGTCATAGCTTACTTATGTTCAATGTACACTTTACACACATGACCTGAAGTCAGTGGCGGTGGCGGCGACTGTTTCTCCTCTTCTTTCTATTATCGATATCATCATCATCATCATCATCATCATCATCATCATCATCGTCGTCGTTGTCGTGCTGGAAAGTGAACCCAAGGCATTGCACACGCTGAGCACACACTCACCACTGAGCTGTATTCCTTGCCTGGAGGTAATCTTGACACCATTTTAGTGCACCTGTGTTTTAACTGCAACCTGGCTGGCACATGAGGGCAAGTGTGGACTCGACTTGTGATGTCCGCCAGCGCTCCCAAAGGTCCAGATTCTGGAGTATTTTGCATCTTCAGTTTAGGGATGCTCAACTGGTAGAGCACGATCTTGATTATGAAATATGAATTTTGCTACACTAATATGCCTAGAGGATCAGGGGTTGCAGTTCAGGGACAGAGCACTGGCCTCTCACGTGGGAGGTCCTGGGTTCATCACCAGCACTGCAAAACAAAACAAAACAAACGAAAATACAAACCGCCCATACAGTACATATTGTTCGAATTCTGTGTATGTGGTGTGTGTGTGTGTGTGTGTGTGTGTGTGTGTGTGTGTGTGTATGTATGTATGTGTGTGTGTATGTGGTGTGTGTGTGTGTGTGTATGTGGTGTGTGTGGTGTGTGTGTGTGTGTGTGTGTGTGTGTGTGTGTGTGTTGTCCCATGACTTCCTCTATTGCTCCCGACCTCATTGCCTTGAGACAGGGCTTCTTACTGGACTGGAAACTTGCCTTTTCAAGTAGGCTGGTACCACTGAGCCCCCAGGATCCACCTGTCCTTACTCCCAGTGCTGGGGTTATAGACACACAGCCGTGCCTGTGTTCCTACATGGGTCCTCTTGAACTCGTCTGTATGCTCGCACAGCAGATGTTGCTGCCCACCGAGCCATCTCCCTGGCCTCCTACAGTACGTATTATGACCTATAACCTTGCATGTGGTATTAGGGATAAACCCAGGGCCCATGACATGCTAAGAAATATACCACTGAGTTACATAGGGTGACGTGGAACTGGAGAGACTTTTGTTTCAGCCTTCTCAGCCTCTGGAGTCACTGGGTCTCCAGCTTGGCATTATTACACTTGTCAGTATGTATTGCGTGTGTATGTGTTATATGTGTCTTCGTGTTTGTGTGTACCTGCGTTTGGATGCGCTGTGTAAGAGTGCGTGTGGAGGTCAGAGGTCAAGACTGCGTGTCATCCTCTGTTGTTCCTCGTCTTTGTTTTTTTGAGGCACGTCTCTCCTTGAACCTGTAGCTAACTGATTCAACTAGGCTGGCTTTCCAGGTATGTACCACTACGCTGGCCTTCTACATGGGTGCTAGGGATCCAAATTCAGGCCTCCAAGTTTTATGGACTGATAAATCTCTCCATCCCCCTTTGTATATATTTTTAAAGTTTTATTTGTTTACTTTATGTGTATGTGTACCTGAGTATATGTATGTGTACCCTGTGCATGCAGTACCCAAATATTATCAGCTTTCCTGGACCTAGAGTTACAGGTGGCTGTGAGCCATCTGATGTGAGTACTGGGAACTAAATTTGTTTCCTTTGGGAAGAGGAGCAAGTGCTCTTAACCACTGATCCATCTCTCCAGTCCCTGTACACTTTTTTTTTTTCCCGAGACAGGGTTTCTCTGTGTAGTTTTGGTGCCTGTCCTGGATCTCATTTTGTAGCCCAGACTGGCCTCAAACTCACAGAGATCCACCTGGCTCTGCCTCCTGAGTGCTGGGATTAAAGGCGTGCGCCACCACCGCCCGGCCCTGTACACTTTCGGAACTGAGAATTTCATACACACATAGAATGTGTTGTGATCAAATCCACCCGTATCACCTCCCTCCAATTCTTTCGCTGCTCCCTCCCCACGTTTCCCTGCCAACTACCTCGTGTGCTCCTTCTCTCTCTCTCTCTCTCTCTCTCTCTCTCTCTTCTCTCCCCTCTTTCTCTTTAACCCACTAAGTTCACTTAATGCTGTTTTTATGTACACAGGTGTAGGACCACCTACAAGAATGTTTATAAGAGAGCGTGAAAGCAAAGCATCCAAGTGTTTATTGGCAGCAATTAATTAGGGGGATTTTGCACATGAGTGATAGCGATTTTTGTTTTCTTCTTTGCCCCCCCCACTCCACAACCTTTTTTTTAGACAAGGGCTCACGTATCCAGGTTTTTCTTGTATTTCCTATGTGAAGGATGTTCTTGCTCTCCTGATCTTCATCCCTCTACCACGCCTTAAGGTGTGACCACAGGCTGCGCCACCATGCCAGCTTGTGTGACAGTGTGTGTGTGTGTGTGTGTGTGTGTGTGTGTGTGTGTGTGTGTGTGAAACCCAGGTCTTCATGCTCAGTAGCTGGTCACTCTTCCAGCTGAGCTGCAGGCTTCTGTTTTGCTCCATTTTTTTAAAAAAATGACGAACATATATTGCTTCTAACAGTCAGTAGGTAATGATAATACCCCCTCGGCCTGTCCTGCTAACAGGGCCTCTACCACGTGCAGTGGGAGCCCCTGCTTGCCCCCCTGTCCTCCCTTTCGTCCCCTAGGCTCCCCACAAGGGCTCCCCACAAATTCTTGGGACTTTGGCGGTTCTCCCTGGTTCTACAGAAATGCGCTCAGCCTTAGGGTCTGGCTCAAACGTTACCACCCTCCAACAGAGTCAGTGTCTCCCTGTGACAGGGTAGCCACCTGTTTCCTGCTGGTCTGGATTCCTCTGGTGTGGGGACCTGGTAGTATGAGTCACTGTGCTGCCAGGAGCAGGCCAGGCCCTGGCTCAGAATGAGGATGAGCGTTCCCACAGCGGGCGCGGGCGTGGGGCCAGACCCTACTGCTTCCTCCATCTCCTGGCAGATGGGTGAGGTCAGCAGAGTGGAGCTAGCTCAAGCCCTCCTATCAGTCCCATGGCTCCTTTCTGATGGTGTCTCGGCTGCAGTCTTGGTGTTCTGCCTGATACGGCTGCAGTCTGTATTCACCGATTGCTGGGGCTCTCTGCCTAGTGGCCGAGGGGAGTGAACCTAAGACCTTTTTATATGGGAAGCATGTCCTCTACCGCGAGTTACCCCACTCCTCCCTGTAAACACTGACTTAACAAAGAAAGCCTTTTTCTCTTCCCGTCCCTTCTTCCTTCCTCTCTCCGGGGTTTCTTGTAGCCTAGGCTGGCCTTGAACTCCGATCCTCACGCTTCCACCTCCCAAGTACTAGGATTACATGTACTTACACCTGGCTGCCTGTCTCCCTCCCTCTCCCTCCCCACTTTCTCCTCCCTTCCCCTCTCCTGCCTTCTCTCCTTCTTCCACCCATCCCTCCTTCCCACCCTCTTTCTTCTGAGCATGATGAATAGCAGGTCCTTTCACACGCCGCTGAGCCACACCTAAGCCCTTCACAGCATCCTTTAAGCAGACGGTATCCTCACACCTACAGTGGGTACCACTCTTCTCCCTGTGGCCTGTGCTGAGGGGAAGGGCTCTTGAAGAATGGCTGGCCTGCCTGGAGCGGGGGGTACACGGCCTTCTAGAAGACTAAGTCGTGTTTGCCCCAGAGACTTCCATATACCTCCCGAGAACCTCCCCAGCCCCTACTCAGTGGGTAATAGAGCAGACCAGAAGGCCTGAGTAGGGTCCCAGCCGAATGGAGCTCCACTGTGGAGGAAGGTGACTGTTACTGTCCCCTGGACTCAGGCAGGACAGAGCTGGCTGAGAATTCCATTCCTTCTCTAGTTTCTCAGGTGCAAAGATCCAGGAATTCACACTCTGCCCTGCCTGTCCTCTTCCCATGCGCCACCCTAAGCACTGGGAGCTGAGCCTAAGGAAGGAGAAGCCTGGCTTAAGAGACGCTGGAGATAACACCCGCTAACCCAGCCAGTGCTGCCTCCCTCGTCCTGACTCTTAGTCACAGGGAGATTCACCAAGAGGAGAAGGCTCAGTCTGAGAACTCGATTCCTAGTGCTGTTTTCATCATCACGGGCAGCCAGGGCAGCCAGGGCTAACCTGAGATGTGGGCAGGACACAAGCAGAAACTCAAGACCATTACAGACTCCCCTACATTCAAAATCTTTCCATTAGCAGGCAGTCATGACTAATATTTAATATTCCTTAATGTGTGTCAAGCATGTCTTGAGTGCTTTGTCTGGGTTAGGAAGTGGATATATTTATTATATTTTACACATAGGATACTGAGGTACAGAGAGGCAGACTTAAGTGGCCCAGGGTGGCTCACTTAACAAGGTGTCCAGTGAGGACATGAGCCCTATGTCCTTAACCCATAAAGTTGTCCGGCCAGGGTCCTGGTGTCCACTTCAGAGTCCTGCAAACATAACCTGACACTTGACCCTCTGCTCAGTGGCACCTAGGTCATGATTCTGGGACCTGACTACTCACTTCACACCCAGCTCTCAACTCCCCAACAGGATAAGGTGGGCATGAACCATATGGAGCCCACTGGATCCCTCTGGTGGTGTTTCCTGAAACACGTGAGAAGACCCTCTAAGTTCACTCAGAGACCACTGCATGCCTACTTTGCAGAGTGCCACAGTGATGGTGGTGAGTGGCGAGCTTGTGAAGGACTGGGGCCCAGTGAGGTGCAGTCATCCAAAACCGCAGAGTGTCCAAGCAGGACTCGAACACAGAGCTCTCATGTCATACGCTGGCTTTTTTGATAAATCCACAGTTGCATGCTTTGCCGGGGTGCAGTAGCTTTGGGGTCTATGGAGATACTCACTCCTCAGGACCCCAAAGCTGTTCCATTCCCACTTCTTCTCCTCAAGCTTCCATTTGTGTTGGGATTGCAGGGGAGAAATCTTAAAGGAGAATCACCTACCCCCACCCCCAGGCGGGCTCCAGGGCTGTCTATTCCCAGCGCACCCTCAGACACTGTGAAGCAGGAGGGCTTGCACCCCTGGTTCTGAGGTCTCTCTTGGGTGTATGTGTGTGCTGAAATGGTCAGTCTTATTTTTCTACTGAGAATGTCTGAATTAGGGTTTGTGCTGGTGTGACCAAAAGCAACTCGGAGAGGGAAGGGTTTATTTCATCTTAGGTCACACGCCAGCACTGAGGGAAGTCAGGGCAGGAGCCAAGGCAGAAACCGCAAGAAAACTCACTGGTTTGTTCAGCTTGCTTTCTTATACATCCCAGGACAACCTGCCTGGGCATGGCGTCACCACAGTGGGCTGGACCCTTCCCTGTCAATCAATCTCCTGGAAGCCCATCTGATGGGGGGGGGGGGGGGGGCAATTCTTCAGTTGAGATTTCCTGTTTCAAGATATGCCTAGGTTTGTATCAAATTGACAAAAAAAAACCCATTGGCCTGGAGGACCAATGCTTCTCCTGGGTCACCCTCTCTAGGCGAAGGTCCTGAGGGGCCAGCAGCAATCTGGGGTTCTCATGTTCTCTGACCAGGCTGTGCTGGTCAGGCTGAGGTCCTAGAGCAGAGCCCCAAAGTGGTTTCTTAACCTGTGATGTAACCACTTCAGAATCATCCCTGTGAATTAAGTGCATTGCTGAGATCTCTGCCCTCACCCAGGGCAAGGGGACAGAGCCCAGAAGTCTTGCATGCTGTGGCAGCACCAAATTATGTCTTATGCACTGGAACTCTGAGTCACTTTGCTTAGGACATGTACTTTGGAGTGTCATAGACTTGGGTTCTAATCCTGGCTCTGCCACAAAGTAGTTAAGTGGTCTGAGTCAATTCTTAACCTCCGTGGGACTCTGTTTCCGCATCTATATGAAATACGACCAGATTTTTTGGTCTTGCTGTGAGCTAATCCTCACAGAGGGACTAATCTCTCTCTCTCTCTCTCTCTCTCTCTCTCTCTCTCTCTCTCTCTCTCTCTCACACACACACACACACACACACACACACACACACACACACACACGCACACACCCTGATAAAGAGAGGCACAGACATAAATACTTTCTCTGGGGGGAACAGCTGCGAGTCAGTTAACGGCAGTCATCTCCCGGCAAACCCTGAGCTGCTCCAAAACAGTTCTCAGCTCTCATTTCCTCTGGGATGTGGATTCAGTGGAGTTTTTGAAGGTGACCAGGTCCTTTCCCATCCTCAGGTGGGAGTCAGCTCGGGTCAGGGGTCAGGAACTGTGAATAAAATACAAAGCAATTCTGGCTCTCCCGATGTCCCCAGCTGTGCGTCTGTCTGCCACCCACTCCCTGCCAGATCTCCTCACTTCCCATTCCCAAGCCCCCCATGGACTTCAGGCCCAGCCTGGGAGACCTCCTGGGCAAACCCTCAGCCTGTTAAGGTCCTTGGAACCTTCAACTTCGAAGCTGGCCTCCAGGGATTCCGGAGTCTCCATTGTTGTCCTTCTAGAGTCTTGCGGCCCTGCCAACCCAAAGGAATGGCAGAGTTTTTGAAAGCCTCAGCATTCATAATGGGCCACTCCTCTCCGGAAATGTTCCCCAACTCCGCTGAGAGCCTGCCAGGAGACTCTGTGACGGCTGCTCTTGGCACACACAATAGACTGGGGTCAGAACAATGTCGAGGAGAGAAAACATCCGCCTGTCGCCTGCCCATAGGCTGCCGTCCTCCTGGGATACCCCTCACCCCTCGGCCAACTCGGGGCTCCCAGAGGAGGGAGGGGTGCACCTTGAGGCTAGAGGCTAGCTGTGGCAACCAGCAGGGGCAGGGCAGGCTGGATGCACAGCTAAACTTTCCCAGCTTGACAGCACTCTGAGCAGATGTGTGAGTCAGATTAGAAGTCAAATCTGCTTATCCTGTCTCCCCTGCCAGCCCAAGGAGCGCTGCTCACAGCCCCAACACTGGACAGGATTAAAACCTAAGCCGGCACACAGAACAGTCCCAAGTACATGACCGAGGAAATCAGGGCTCAGCAGGTGGGCTTGCTAAATTCACCATGTACAGGGAGCTAATGCGCCAGATGTTTCCATAGTCATCGAAAGGAGTCATTCCATTTGCCTTCTCTGCCCTTGGAAAGGTTTTAAAGCAAAACTGGGCTACTGTGCATGAAATGCCTCAGTACTTAAAAGGAGTTACTTGGTCCTCAAGTAGTATTACCACCCTAACCAAGGCCTCAGGGGAAAGGCTCTCCTGAGGAAGAGCACAGCCAAGTAGAGCGCATGCCCTCTTCAGCACAGGTAGATCAGTCCAAGAGAACACCAACAGGCGCTGAAACCCTGGGGACCAGGGCAGACCATACGAGATACAGAATTTCGAGATCATCTGGATTCAAGGGCTAGCAATGCTATTTCCCCCCTAAGTTCTGCGATGTTTAAATTGTGTGTGTTTGGGTGGCCTTTGTAACAGTGAGTGAGTCCCACGGCCCTTGGTGTCAGCGTTGTTGGAGGATGTAACACCAAGGAGGGCTTCCTGGTGGAGGGGAGTTGGAGATGCACTGGAAAGAGAGAGAGCTCTTGAGACACTGAAGCGCTCACTTAGGCAGCACACAGAGTGAAAACGGAATGAGACAGGGAAGATTAACATGGCCCCCATGTGAGGGTGACACACAGACTCACGAAGTGTTCCGCGTTTTCTTCTCATTTTCTGTCTGTGTATATTTATGTGGAAGTGAGCGTAAGCAGATGTCCTGAAACTGAAAGGGGCCCATGAAGGGTTGGAGGGGGAGGCTTTAAGGCCGGGGAGAGTAATAGAAGATGTGTGGTGTCAAAGTGGGAAGGGGGGGGGCTGGAGAGATGGCTCAGAGGTTAAGAGCTCTGACTGTTCTTCTAGAGGTTCTGAGTTCAGTTCCCAGCAATCACATGGCCACTCCCAACTGTCTCTCACTCCAGTTCCAGGGGATCTGATGCCCTCTCCTGGTCTCTGCAGGGACTGCACGCACAGACATCCAGACACATGAAACAAAAACAATCTTAAAAAGAAAGTGCCAGAGGGGCTTGAGAGGTGGCCCAGTCAGTAAGCTGCCTGTGGCATAAGCCTGAAGGCCTGAGTTGGGTTCTCCCACTCAGGTAAAAAGCCAGGATCAGCACTGGGTGGGGTGCGCAGCAGGGTAAGGGACACACACAACCACAGGCAGAATCTCATCCCTAGTTTATTGGCCAGCCAGGGTAGCCAATCACAGAGCTCCACATCCAGTGAGAGACCCTGCTTCAAAAAACAAGGTGAGAGCAATTGAGACAAAGGGGATGCTGATATCTGATAAACACACGTGTACGTGTGCCACACACAAACAAATACCTGTACGTACATACACCACACACGCACACACACACACACACACACACACACACACACACACACACACACGAAAAGAATATGTCATGAGGAAATCTGTTACTTTGCATGCTAATTAAAAATTAAGCCGGGCGGTGATGGTGCACGCCTTTAATCCCAGCCCTCGAGAAGCAGAGACAGGCAGATCTCTGTGAGTTCGAGGTCAGCCTGGGCTACAGAGCGAGATCCAGGAAAGGCACAAAGCTACACAGAGAAACCCTGTCTCGAAAAACAAAAAAACAAAACAAACAAAACAGAACAAAAAAAAGTTAAAAGCATTAAAGTGGGACTGGCAATGTAGCTCAGCAGTAGAACACTTGTCTAGCATGTGCAAATCCCTGGGTTCATGCCCAGTGTAGGGATGGGTTGGCAAGCTATTCAAGACAGAGAGGGCATTCTGAAGGCATCTGGAGCCCATTTTCAGGAACCCAGGGTTGTAGATTAGTGGTAGAGCACACGCTCAGCATGCGTGGGCTCTGGGTTCCATCCCCAGCACTTCCAGGACAATCAGGCATCTAGGACCCATTTTCATGATAGGGATGGGAGCACTGAGTCCCCAGCACATGCAAGGGATCTGACCAAGGCTCACTGAGTAGAAACTGGGATACGGGTGCTGCAGTGGGGTAGGAAGGGCATTCAGGCGAGAGGTGCAAAGGCTTGAGGAAGGTGGCCCCTTCCGGGTACATGGGCCAGCAATTAGTGAGACCAGACCGCAGAGCCTGCAAAAGAGAGCAGGGTAAGGGCACCTTGCTGAGGAGTGGGCACAGCCCCTTATTGATGCTAACAGGCT
>CABHPP010141677.1:0-21870 GCA_902168425.1 Peromyscus attwateri
GGTGGTCAATGTCTCAGCATATCATGCATCAACTTAGCTCAGTGATGCCTGTAGCCTGCAGGAACGAGCCACAGGATGAGGAAGACCAGAGCAGAAGGAACAAGAGGGAAGGTTTGCTGCAAAGGTTTTCAACAGCAGAAGTAATAATCCTGTCAGCCTTTGCTAGATGTCGTTTCGCAAGAAGGCTCTGGTCAAATGCATTTACGAAAGTAAGGGTTAAAAAAAAAGGGTTGGCAAGTTTCTCTAACACAGGATTTCTCAAAAACCTTTCCCAAAGCAATGTGTGTTGCAACACCTAAGGACAGCTGGGTGTGGTGGTGCACATCCTAGGTAGGAGGATCATGAGTTCCAGGTCAGTCTGTCTGTAAGCAAATAAACTGAAAAAGAACCCCTTCAAATGGAAACAAACAATAAAACAAATCGGAAAACCTCCTGAAAAGGATCAAATCTGGATTATGAAAATGTATCTACCTCTGAACTTTTTGGCTTTCTTATTTTTGTTCTCCCTTTGAGCTATCTCTGTCACAGTTATGAAGTCAAGGATTTCTGAGAGTTCACGGTTTGAAACTCACACTTAGATGGCTTTGATTTGTTTGGCAAGCAGAGGGCCTGGTGGTCTGCTATGTACTCATGGGTTGTGGAGGAGACCCTGAACTGAAGGGAGGAAGGTGTGGTCCAGGATAGAGTTGATGAATAGTGGATGCTAAAATCGAGAAAAGTACCTAGAGAGGTTAGATAAGAGACTCTTGGGGGCAGACACTGTCTTCCTTAGAGTTATAATGAGGGCATTCTGTGATCTGGCTTGAATCTTTGGAAAAATCAGCTGCTCCTAGAAGCCACCCACCTTGCCACGGACCACTTCAGAAGAGAACTGCCTTTGGGACAAAATGAGGTTAGATGTGTTTCTTGGTTGCTGGATTTCTTGCCACTGTGGATGGTGGCTCTCCAAACCAGGCATGTGAACCTGTTATGGCACAAGGAGATGAGAGACAACACAGGAGGAAACAGGAAGAGTCAGAAGGAAGCGTGACGCGTGGGACTTGGAGGTGATGGAGAACATGGTAGGCTTCAGAGGCACCATCCCCACCACGTCCCCTGAGTGGACTCTGCTACTGGCATGTGAGCTCTGTTTTGCTGTTCTAAATAGCTGGCCTCAGTGGGGCTCTGGCCTCAGTGGGGCTCTGTGGATGTATTATGTCCTCTGTTCACTGGGAAAAACTTTTTGACAAAGGCCATGAAAGTAAGGGTTATTTGGGCCCATAGCTTGCAGGTCAGTGTCTCACGGTTGGGAAGGCATGGTGGCATGGTGGCACACTGAGGCAGCAGAGAGAGATGGATGCTGGTGCTGGCTTGTTTGCTTCTTTTTATGTGGTCTGGGACCCCAGCCCATTGGGATGGGGCTACCCACATGAAAACCCAATCTGAAAACTCCCTTGTGCACATGCCAAGAGGCCTGTCCTAGGTGATTCCAGATCTTGTCAAACTGACAATAAATGTTAGGGACCACAGGAGCAACAGGACATAAAAATAAATATAAACAGCAACAACAATAAAAGCAGAGCATGTCTGTGTCTACAGGGAAGGGGAGAGAAGGAAAAATTTGATTACAGACTTTTTTGGCCTGCAGTCTGGGTCACTGTGTCTTGGGGCACATAATTGGTAATAAGGATGGCTATAACAGGTTCGTCCAACCCACTGCCTGCAAGGATGTGTCCAAGGATAGTCCTGAATGCAGCCCAACAGGAAATTGTAAACTTACTTAAAACATTATAACACCTCTTTGCGATTTTTTTTTTTTGGTAACTCTATTGTGAGGATATTTTTTTCTTAGATTTTTGGTTGTGAGCCTGGCCTTTAACGGCTGAGCCATCTCTCTAGCCTGAGGGTCTCTTTTCTTAAGATTTATTTGTTTATGTATTTATGTATGCATGTATTTATTTATCATGTGTGTGCACATGCATGCTCCACACATATAAACTTGAATGTCTGCCATGTGTGTTTGAGTGCCCTTGGACCAGAAGAAGGCATTTGATCCCCTGGAGCTGGAGTTAAAGGAAGTTGTGAGCTGCCTGATGTGGGTGCTGGTCACCCTACTTGGTTCCTCTGCAAGAGAAACAAGTGCCCTTAACCACTGAGCCCTCCATTTAGCCTCTGATGGTGAGGCTTCAGAGAGTGGACTTTGTACACAAGAACATTGTGTTACAGCACCAATAGATTGGACACACCAGGTGGGGTGTGGGAAGGGCTTTCAGATGAGGCAACTATGTCCCCTGCAAAGTCATATGATGGAGTATCGATCCCTGTAAAGAAGTCTTTAGTGTTGAAGAAGGTTGAAAGGTTCAGGACTCCATATGATCGGATGAGTGTCCTTAGAAGAGAAGACATTGGAGAGGGAGCTGTGCAACACTCCTTCCTGCTCACCATGGGAAGACATGGAGAGGCAGAGGAAGGCGCGGAACAAGTGCTCCTATCTTGGATGTCCCTGTCTCCAGATGTCTATGGCTCTTTGCTATGGCAGCCTACACTGGGTGAGATAATGCAAACCTGGAGCTGGATTCTGGAGTTTAACACAAAACCATTGGCTTTGGAGAAATTCTGCCCACCTATACTGGCCACTCTCTACTCAAAGGTTCTAATGGATTGCTTTTTCTTTCCCCATTTAAGAAGACATCTCACTTGCTGGGGAGATGGCGCAGTTGATACAGAGTTTGCTGTGCAAGCATGAGCACCCACGATCAATCCCCCAGAACCCCTGTTAAAAGCTGGGCGGGGCAGTGCACATCTGTAACCACAGCATTGGGACGGCAGTGACTAGAGGGTATCTGGACCTTGCTGGTCTACTTGAATCTATGGGCTCCAGGTCTAGTGAGAAGCAATGTCTCAAAGAATGAGGTAGAGTGTGATCAAGGAGGACACCTGACATCAACCTCTGGCCGCCACAGCTGTGCATGCATGTGTGTGCAGCCTCCCCCCCCCCCATAAGATTAGCACACACAGACACACACAGAAGACCCAAGACACAGCGCCATGGACAATGCGATCTTTTTGAGCTGTGAAGGGAATGTTTTTCTCTCCCTTTGTTTCTCTCCATTTCAGTCTGTTTCTTTTCCATGGCTCTAGTCCCCATCCATTAGACTCACAGGGGAGTGTTTGTTCACAGGCATATAAGTGTTTTGTTTGTTGTGTGGCTGACATGCTCTGGCTTTAGATTGGAAAAATTAAAATATATGTGCTGTGGCTCTTCTGAGACAAGCGTCAAACTAGCCACACTTCCTAGCAGGAAGCCCGGGCCAGCTTGTGGTTTAATTCAGGAAGGACATCTGTGATGACAGAACTTGGGAAGGCAGATGGCTTTCATGAGTTGCTGCAAGATGGAGCTGCTTATTTAGGAAAAAAAAAAACCATAGCATATATTTATGTGTGCAGGAAAGCTCAGTTATTCAAAATCTCTATTTTCTAAAATATTTATTTTAATTTACCTGTGTATATATATATATATATGTCTATGTGCACATGACTGTAAGCACTGTTGGAGGCCAGAAGAGGGCACCAGATCCCCTGGACCTGGAATTACAGGCTGTCATGAATCACCGGATGTGGGTGCTGGGAACAGAACTCAGTTTCTCCCAAGACCAGCCAGTACTCTTTACCACTGACCATCTCTTCAGCCCCTAAAACATCCACCGATGCGTAGCAACAAGTCTTGGCTTTACTGTGTCACATGAAGTAGTCATCAAGCTTTACAATTAATTAATTAGAATTCATTATATAATGGACTCTTGATTCCCCTGCCTCCACCACTCAACCCCTGGGATTACAGGTGTACATTACTACATTCAGTTTTATGTGGTACTGGGCATTGAACCCAGGACTTCATACATGCTGGGTAGATACCCTAGCAACTGAGCTGTGTCTCTAGCCCTTTATTTATAAGAAAAAAATTTAAATACTTTGAGATAGAGTCTTGCCATGTATCCCAGACTGGCCTCAAACTTGCAATTCTCCTGTCTCAGCCTCCTGACTATTGGGATTAAAGGCATGAATCACCACACCCGGCGGAAATGTGACTTTTTAAAAATTTTTCTGAGGTTCATTATGTTTTCTCAGGCCCTCTGATCACCTTCTGACTGATCAAGGAGTTGTCTGGGTAAAAGGCAAACGTTGAAAAGATGGGAAAACTGTCAAAATTGCTGTGCATTTTTAAAATTATTATTTTAATGTTTGGTTAGCATAAGGAAATGAAAGATGGTACTAGGAACCTTTTTTCTCCACACAAGTGTCAGATTAGGGTCTAAATGAAACTTTTTTTTTTTTTTTCGAGACAGGGTTTCTCTGTCTAGTTTTGGTGCCCCTCCTGGATCTTGCTCTGTAAACTAGGCTGCCTCGAACTCACAGAGATCTGCCTGGCTCTGCCTCCCGAGTGCTGGGATTAAAGGCGTGCGCCACCGCCACTCGGCCCAAGTGAATTATTTTTAACAGCACAAACTGCTGATCTGCCTCCAGAGAAGCAGGGTTCTCCTTGGAAATTCTCAGGAATGGGGCTCGGTCAGGCAGAGAACGGTGGCAGGCTGGTGCCCTTGGCAGCCGGCCTCCCACACCAATTTAGATCTGGAAGGCTCCGGCAATTAGCGGATCACATGGCATCTACCACATTAATTGGCCTTCCAGCCACCTGCTGCCGAGGTCTTGCTTTATTTGACAAATGGCTGATGGGAGCTGAAGGTTAAAGCAGGGGAAGCTATGGGGAGCTTCTGTTTAGAGTGTTTACCACAGGCCTGAGGGTCTGGGTCTGCCCCATGTAAGCTTCTACCTCACTACTGTAGTATTACAGGACATAATGTCATTGTCCTCATGCCCATTTTCAGATGCAAACACTGAGGCTCCAGAAATGACTGGCCCAAGACTACGTCACTAGTTGGTAACAAAGCCTGGGTGAGTTCATGATGAGATGTTTTCTTTCACTTTTAAAAATTAAAATGAAAACTATTTTGGGGAGTGTGTGTGTGTGTGTGAGATAAAGGAGGAGATTAGGTATTTCTTGTATTGCTCTCTGTCTCATTTAATTAAGAAAGCATCAATTACTGATGTTGAAGCTCACCATTTTGGTGAAGTCTGATTGGCCAGTGAAATCCCAGGACCCGCCTGTCTCTGCCAGACAGTGCCAGAGTTGCAGGAACATGCCACCCAGCTTGCTTTCATGTGGGAACTGGGGATTCTGATTCGGGTCTCTAAGATTGTACAGCACTCTTACCCATGGGGCTCTCTCTGCAGCTTCTCTCTTTTTTAGTAGCATATATGCATTGCACAAAACAATGGGTTCCATCAGCATACTTCCGTACAAGTATACCACGCATGTTAACTACAATCACCACCCCCTCAGTACCCTCTCTTATCCTTTCCTGACATGTGGCATCCTCAAATGACAGAGTGATCTACATGTTGTTAGGTATTTTAAGAGAGGATAAAATACCAGGGAGTCCCATTAATCTTGTTCTCCAAAAATTTCAGACGTGACAGAGACCAGACACGAAAGAATCAAGTTTTCTTATAATAATAAACACAGTAGTAAGTATTTAAATAGTTATGAGGGGCTGAGACGATAGTTCAGCCAGGAAAGTGTGGTCAGAGAGGAGGCTCACGTTCAGTTCCCAGAACCCATGTGAAAATCCAGGTACAGTGGTGTGAACTTCAATCCCAGCACGAGGGAGGCAGAGGAAGGAGGGTCCTTGGGGCTTCTGGCCAGCTGGCCTAGCCTACTTGGTGAGCTCCAGGCCAGTGAGAGACTTTGTCTCAAGGGAAAGGTCGACAGTACCTTAGGAACAGCCCCTGGGAAATGACACCCAAGATTGTCCTCTGGCCTTCACACACACATGCACTGTGTGCACATACCTGCCCACAAGTGCACCTGCATGTACACGCACACCACACACAAATAACTAAAGAAAAAGTATAAGCTATAGGTGTGATTTCTGAGTAGAAGACTGGAGGTTCTGGCCGAAGAGGATTAGGGAAACTGAAGCCTGTGAAAGCAGGATCTTTGGGTGTTGGGAATTAAAGGTGTGTCTGTGTGCACACAGACAGACAGACAGACAGACAGACACACACACACACACACACACAAAATTTAAGCTGTATGTGACCAGGGGTCTTGAATTGGTCATGACTGTAAACGGTGTGGGAAGTAAATGTATGTATGAATGTACCTGCTGGCTGATTCTCCTGTCCTCTACAGCATCTCCTTTGCATGATCAGCAATTATTACAGCGTAGTGAACTCAGGTGCAGCATTTCTGTGTTTGTGATCCATTTTGAACTATCACCCTATTTGATTGCCTAGAATCAAACACCTTTAAAACACATTTGATGAGTTAATAATAATCAGTACACATTTACTGCTACAATCCAACACAACTTATTGTTTAACTGAAAAACATCCCATTTCTAGATATTTCATTTATTCACTCAACAGACCATAGTTACACATTTTTTTTTTGTGTGTGTGTGTGTGTGTGTGTGTGTGTGTGTGTGTGTGTGCAGCTTATCTCTCATCACAGAGTATAAAATACCACATGCTTGCTTTTCCCAGAGTCTTTTGCAGCTAGGGCATGACCATGTGGTTCCATGTTGACAATTAGTCTTTGTGGAGAATTGCCTGTAAAGAGAGACCCATGGAAAATTCTTTGCTGAGAATTACCATGTTTACCTGGGAAGACTGTAATCATAACAACCATTCTACATCTGTTTGCAACTACGTTGTAGATGCTTTGAAACTACGAGCTTAGATTTGAGGACTGGAAAGATGGGACGAACCTGGGATTTAACAATATGCTCAGCCTCCCCCATGGACCTGCCTTCTTTCAGACTTTGTTATACAAGATGATAAGTCCTCTATTTTATTCATTTCAGATGGTCTTTCTGTTAACAACAGACAAAAAGTACCCCCAGTCACTCTTCCTGTTTTCAGAGAACTGCCTGTGGTCCACTAACACTTTCTGATGTGCTTACCAAAGCATTCCTTGCATTTTCTATTAGGGTGTGATTTTCCTTTGGGTAAGCTTCACACTGTTCCCCTTACTCAATATTGTCCCCTGACTCAGCACAATGAGGTGACTCATGACAGAGTGCTTGGAGCATTCACAGTGCAGAGTGCTCACAGAGCAGAGTGCTCACAGTGCAGAGTGCTCACCGTGCAGAGTGCTCACAGAGCAGAGTGCTCACCGTGCAGAGTGCTCACAGTGCAGAGTGCTCACAGTGCAGAGTGCTCACCGTGCAGAGTGCTCACCGTGCAGAGTGCTCACCGTGCAGAGTGCTCACTGTGTAGAGTGCTCACCATGCGGAGTGCTCACAGAGCGGAGTGCTCACCGTGTAGAGTGCTCACAGTGCAGAGTGCTCACCGTGCAGAGTGCTCACCGTGCAGAGTGCTCACCGTGCGGAGTGCTCACAGAGCAGAGTGCTCACCGTGCAGAGTGCTCACCGTGCAGAGTGCTCACAGAGCAGAGTGCTCACCGTGCAGAGTGCTCACCGTGCAGAGTGCTCACAGTGCAGAGTGCTCACCGTGCAGAGTGCTCACAGTGCAGAGTGCTCACAGTGCAGCTCCATCCATCTGCAGTGAAACAATGAATCTGGGAAGAGCTGTGCATGTGTCGGGCTGACAAGGCAGAGGTCACTGCTGTGTTAAAAGTCCTCTCTCCTTTTTAACATATTAGCATATATTGACTATAGACAACAATGAGTTTCATTGTGACATTTTCATTCATTCTGATCATGTTCACCCTCATTCTTCTCTGTTATCACCTTCCTACACCCATCCATCACCCTCCTTTCCAGTCTTTTTTGTACTGTGAACCATTGAGTTTCCTTAGGGTTGTAAGCAGTGTGTGTGTGGGGTAAAGAGAGGTTTATAGGAACACAGACAACTCACTGGTGGCTACACCACTGAAAAAGGCATTCTCCCTTCCCCCAGCTGTCATTAACTGCCTACAAATGTGGTGTCTCCTCTTTCCTAGAGGGTTGAAATAAGTTACTGATCATTAGATCCAGCCAAGAGTCCATCCTGTGATCACAAAAATGAGTAATATCTGTTAAGTGATTCATTGTGTGTCTGACATAGTTTTGAGTTATATTGGGTATGTTAGCTCATTAACTTTGCAACATCCACAGTTGATGGTGACCCAGGCTATGAGCCATGCAGTAGCTCAGGGCTCATCGTGAACCCATGTGCCCCACCTATCACTAATTAAAGCTCCCCGAGAAGCCTTTGGTGAGTTGGACAGAACCGAAATGGATCCGTGATATCATGCTCTCCGTGTAATAGGCACTCGGTAAATATTTGTTGAGCCAAGTCCAGCGCCTGCTCAGTTACACAAGATAAGCAGGGACGGCGTCTCAGAGAGACTCTGGGCTGGGCTCGAAGGAGACAGCTGCTTCTGGGACACTGCAGCTGGGATCCTCCAGGGTCACCAGCTCAGGTTCAGCCTGGGTCCTGACTCAGCAGACAAAGATATTTGTGGCAGGCCAAGGGAATAAGTGGTGACCTTAGCCTAGAGCCTAGTAGAAAAAAGGCCTTTGGCAAGTCTAATGTCTTTGCTGTTCTCCTGAGGTCACTTTTTCTGATTGTATCAAGAGGCTGTGAGGCAGGCAGCATGCCAGTGTGCCCTGAGTAAGGGTTAGTTAGGGGAATGCAGGTTTCACTCATTTAGTAGGAAGTGGTATACATAATTATATAATATATATATATATATATGTATATATATTCTTTGACAATTTTATATCTGTATACAATATGTCATGAGCATCTATTTTCTCTGGGTCTCCTCAACCAGTCCCCCCTTCATTTCTCCTCATTCATTCATTCATTCATTCACTTTTTGGGACTAGATGGCCTGGAATTCACTGTATAGACTAAGCCAGCCTCAAACTCACAGAGGTCCATTTGTCTGTGCCTCCCGATTCCTGAGATTATAATCATGTGCCACCACAGTTAGATTTATTTATTTATTTATTTATTTATTTATTTATTTATTTATTTATTGTATAACTCACTGAGTCTAGTTAGTGCTGCCCACATACACATGGTGTGGGGACGTCCATCCACTAGAGTATGTGCACCCTACCAGTGTCCATACCCCTGAAGGACATAGACTCTTCCTCTGCCTGCAGCCATGCACTGCCAGTAGCCCCTCAGCTGGTGGCTGAGCCTCCTGAGCTCCTCCAGGGGTAGTACACATTTTATATAATATTTACCAATGTCATATGTAGCTGTTGATTTTTATGACTTTGTAACTCAGGGCACGTAATGGTACAAGGGGGATATATATTGTTTGTTTACAGGAAAGAATACTATCTATTTTGTTGGGGAGTACTATGAATTGAATGTGTCCCTGAAAATAATTGTATTGGCAACTAAATTCCCAACACAGCAGGGAGGAGAGGCTAGACATGTAAGAGATAATTGTTGGCAGGGACTCTGTCCTCAGAAATGAATGCCATTCTCCTGGGAATGGAGATATCAAGAGAGTGGAGTCCTTATAAAGCAAAGCAAGAACCTCTTACCTCTGTCACCCATGCTGTGTCTTCTGTGTAATGACACAGAAAGAAGACCTCTCCAGAGTGGCCAGAGGCAGCCCCTCCATTGTGGACTTACGAGGGAACTGTGAGTCAAATAGTTTGTTTGTTTTTTTCTTATTGGTTTTCTTGAGACAAATCCAGTCCAGCCTGGCCTCAAACTAACCACGTAACTGAGGATGATTTTGACCTTCTGACCCTTCTGCCTCCCCACCTCCTGTATGCTAAGATTATAGGTCCTGAACAAAGGTGAGCCTTGATTGGTTACAATTACCAAGAAGACATAAAGCAAATGTCTTGACCAACAAATTTTTATTATATTTATGTAGTATGAGAGAATGTGTACATTCACTGCGCATGTGTTTGTGTGTGTGTGTGTGTGTGTGTGAAGTCATAGGACAACTTGTGGGAGGCAGTTCTCCCCTTCTACCATATACATCCCAGGCATCCAACTCAAGTTGTCAAGCTTGGCAACAAGGACCTTTACTCATTGAGCCATCTTGCTGACTTATTGGCTAACACACTTTTAATCATTATAAATTACTCACTGTGGACCAAGAAGAGAGTCTTTGCTAGAAATGAGGGTGGTTGGGCTTACGACATGGGAGGCAAGAGACTGAGTTGGAGGAACTCATGGTTGCTGTCATAGTGAGACTTGTTACACTCTTCCCATGAGTGACAAATAGAAATTGTCTTACAATATCTCATTTTTGTCCTCAGCGGCTGGACACCTAGCATCTGTCACATGGTCGGACAAGCTAATAGTATGCTCCTTTGTGGTCTGAACATAAGCATAAGTCAGTTCTGAGGGGACCCTACTTGTCCCTACCTCTTTATCATGACCTCTTTAGTTCCCAACAGCTGTGCTGGGTCTTCCATACGTCACTGTTGTGATGTCGTGCCTCTGATATATGTGGTAGAGAGTGAATTTAGCCGTGAGTAACAGCTCTGTGTCAGTAAGTGATGGGATTCAAGGCAATCAGAATGGATAGTACTGATTTTCCAGGACACTACTATTTCTGTCACCCAGTCCTATCCACCCAAGGAGGGGGGTCTGCGGGGGCACAGGTGGCTCCAGGTGCTGGGCTTCGGCTCTGCTGGTCCTCCTTGTCGGGCTATTATTTCCTCCCTGCTCTGTAACCACAGCCTCTGGCTGTCTGGGGTTGATAACAGAACCATAAATCTCCCTTCTGGCTGCCCTGTGGCACCTGAAACCTCAGCTCAGGCTTGATGCGAGAAAACAAGATAAGACATCATGGCTGCTATTTTGAAGTTATCCAAGGAGACGCTGGGAAGTCTCAGTGGGTCCTGGGCTGCTGGAGGTCCAGGCAGCAGGAGCAGCAGCAGCAGCATCCCTCCAGGCACTGTCCATCCTGCCAAGTGAGATGAATGGTATTACCTGTAGATAGCATCTACAGGGCTCCGGACAGGGCTTCTAAACTTGTCAACAGCACCGTGGCTCTGTATCCCTGAAATAAAATGGTGTTAGGCAGAACCTCAGAGCATGACTGGGTTATTGCTGGCCCTGAAGGTGGGTGGTCAGGGACTAGGAGTTAGACAGCTCCCCGATAGGCAGACAGACAGAAAGAGGGGCCACAGATAGATAATAAAGATGGGAGAAGCTGGCTTCCTCCATATACTCTTGACCCAAGGCAAAGGCCTAAGGGCTTGCTGGTCTTTTTCTCCCACATCCCCACCCTGTGGTGAGCTGCTCTGACAAGTGAAAGGCCGGGACCAGGTCGTGTTTCTCCCTAAGTTGTGGCCTACTAGCCTCCCCATCTTTGTTCAAATAACCAATGCTAAATTATGGAGGATGACACCTCAAAGACCCTTAAAATCCCCAACCCTCAAGGAGAGACTGGGTTTTGGCCTCTGGAATGCCTTCTGTTTTGCAGGGGGCGTTTCTCTGTGTGCCTTGTTGTGTGTGTCTGTTTCCTCTCCTTCAATAAAAGCCTTTCTCCACTGGCTGATTCTGTCTGCTGTGTCTGAGTTTTTCCCTGCAGCTGCCTGCTGCACCCGAGATTTTTCCTGCCTTTTCATTCTTTAACAGGTAGAGAAAGCCAACTCAATCAAGACTCCCAGACACTAACAGTGGGACTCAGAGGGTTCCAACTCTCTAGAAGATGTAAAGCACATGTCTTGACAAGCTCTTTGGGATCCCACAACCCAGTCCTTTCCTACCATTTTCAGGGCAAGAACTTGTAACACTGAGGGCTTATAGTGTATGTAGCATTTGCTGTGTCTGATGGCCGAGTTATTCAAGCCTGCACTGGATAGCTGCCTTACAGAGCATCTCTGGGAATTCACACTTAGGAAGGTGATGTGGATCCAAACAGATTGCAAGGGATTTTGTATTATGAGATTTTAGGCATATGCCTAAATGAGCCTATATGCCTAAATGAGCCCTTCTCTTATGGCTGCAGGGACACCGAAACCCTCATGTGAAAGATACCAGTCACATCTGCACATCTGCCCCAGTGCTTATTATACCCCCTCTTTGGGAGAGAGAAAAGGCCACTCAAAACATTTGCTGTGATCTAGAAGAGGGACATAATTGGAAATGGCATGCTCCTTAAGGGAAAGGCAACACTTCTTTCAGAGGAGGAGTTGCTACCCAGGGCAGAGCTGCTACAGATTACCTATAGATAGCATCAATAGCGGAGGTCCTGGCTGCTTGGGGAGGAGGATCACTCTCTGAAACACAAACCTACACGGAGTTTGGAGCATGGTAGAATTGGTGATCTTGTTCAGAAACAAAGCGGGGCTCCCCGTGGCTGCTGCTGAAGTCGGTGACTTCAGATGTGACCAGCACAACAGATTCGGGAGACTCCAGCCCATGCTGTTTTCTCATGTTTACACTATTGATTTCTTCTTTCCCCGTGGTGAGCAGGTCTAGCTCATCACAGCAGATGGTGTAATGACCTTGAGAGAATCCAGATCCCAGTAAGCTGCACCTTGTGTTGATTTTGATGTCTTTATCTTAACCAGGTTACAAACACTGTCAGGGAGAGCATACCTAGAATGCTTCGAGAAATCATGATAACCACTCCCAATGCTTTGCAGGGGGCACCATTATCAGTGTATTTCACAACAAAACTTTAAGATGCACCCAGCTGCTTAAGTTCTTGAGGACAGCGTTTCCTGTTTCCTCCGCTGCACCATTTAGATCTGCTCCACCTGGGGCTTGTTTTCCCACCAACTTTTCATAAATGACAATGAGAGCTCATTGTCACATAGCTGTGAGGAGAGAAATGGCGGGGTGTCATAGCTAGGAAAGTGTCCTAGAGGGGCAACTTAGCTTAATCAGACACGGAGAGGCTGTCCCGTGGCACTTGACAAATGGCAGGGCTAATTGCAACTTTCAGAAGTATTTTGCAAAGAGCCACCAATCTCTTCGGTAAGCATAAAGCACCCAAGCCATTCCCAGTGGACAGAGTCTCCTGTTTCTCTTGCAGTACAGGAGACAGGCATAGCTTCAGGTTTCAGCTCACTGCTAATTCTGAACTTGGTTTCTTCCCTTGTAGAATAGAAATAACTCTGAGTGTCTTAAGAGCCCTAATTGGTGGAGGAGGCTGCCTATCATTCACTCAGTGCGACTCTGGGCAGGTGACAGGTGTTTGGCAGATTATGACCATTGTTACTACATATTTGGCTGATTAAACCGTATTTAACAATTGCACACTTGTGACTGGAGAGATGGCTCAGTGGCTCAGAGCACTGAGGACCCAAGGCCTGATTCCAGTACCCACATACCCAGTACTCACAAGCATGTATGACTCCAGTTCCATGGCACTTGATGCCCTCTTCTGGGCCCCACTGCTACCAGGCACGCACGTGGTGCACAGATGTACATGCAGGCAAAATACCCATATACATTAAAAAGAAAGAATTGTACGCTAAAGGTTATAGAGCCTCACTTTATCTCCTGTGGGACATCAATGCCCAGTGAAGAATTCTTGCAGTGGTGGTCTTATGTTTTTGCAATGGGACAGTGTATAGTGGCCTTATTAATCCATGCTAACTTTGCCCATATAAAGGAACAATTCTGCCTCAGATCATTTCCCATTTCACCAATTCCAACATCTAGTAGTTTACCTTCCCCTGAGGAAGCAGAGACAAAATTTGTTCTTTCTTTTTCTTTTAAATTAATTCGTGTGTGTGTGTGTGTGTGTGTGTGTGTGTGTGTGTGTGTGTGTGTTTAGAAGAGGAGTCTGGTTCCATGGCCCAGGCAGGTCTAGAACTCTCCATCCTCCTGCCTCTGCATCTAGACTGCTTAGAGTACAAGTATATACCACCACCAGACCCAGCTAATTATTTTGTCCTTTTAAAAAACTGTAATGATATAAAATACACATTGTCACATGCCCAGTATGTGCTTGGTGATGGCCTGATATGAGCTGATTTCACCTTTCCAACAACTGTGCAAGTAGGAACTATTAACAGTTTTGTGGATGCAGAAACGGAGAGTCAGAGGCTGAGTGGCAGTTCCCGTGCTGTGATCATAAGAGTTCAGTGAGGTGATGAATAGGAAGGGCTCGTGAACTATGGGTACCCTAGAGGTGTGGAATGTGTGATTTCATCTGTGTGCTCCATGCTGGGGAATCAAGGAGAGGAAAGTAGAGTTCTGACCACAGGCACACTTACTTTCTCAACCGATCGGCAAACCAGGAGGAAGACCCTGTTTGGCACTCTGTTTCTGCTTATATATATATTTTTTCCGTAGGGTTAAAAAGTTATTCTGCATTTCATGTGTATGTATGTGTGCCTGAGTATTTGTGCACCACCTGTGTGCTTGGTATCTGTGGAGGTCAGAAGAGGGCTTCGAATCCCCACATGGGTGCTGGGAACCAAACTCAGGTCCTCTGCAAGAGAAGTTGATTCTCCTCTGAGCCATCTCTCCATCCCCTGGTCTTACATTTTAATTGTTCTGGAGCACACAAACTTTCTGATTTTGCTGTCACATCTCCTGTTTGGCCCAGCACAGGATGGTTCTAATGGATGCTTACCTGTTCTCTAGATAAGCCTGAGTTTTGGTTGCCAGTAAGAAACAATAGCAAATGAGCCCTTGCGAGACAGATCTGTTCTCCCTTGAGATACCTGAAAAATTGTTCTTAAGATAGGGATGGGGGAAGAGAGTCACCATCATCACTAGAAAGAGTATATAGCTTCATTAAGAAAAAAATCACAATGGCGCTGGAGAGTTTGCTCAGTGGTTATGAGTGCTTACTGCTCTTCCAGAGGACTGGAGTTCAGTTCCCAGTACCCATATCAAGTGGCTCATAACTGCCTGTAACTCTAGCTCCTGGCATCCAAGGGCACCTTCATTCATGTATACGCAGACATACACATACATGTAAAAATAAAATAAAAATTCAAGTATGTGCACACATGCATATATGCACATCTACATACATGTGTATATTTAAATAGTCTTAAGAAATCACACTGGGGCTGGAGAGATGGCTCAGAGGTTAAGAGCACTGCTTGCTCTTCCAAAGGTCCTGAGTTCAATTCCCAGCAACCACATGGTGGCTCACAACCATCTGTAATGAGATCTGGCACCCTCTTCTGGCCTGCAGGGATATGTGCAGACAGAACACTGTATACATAATAATAAATAAATAAATCTTTAAAAAAAAAAAAAGAAATCACACTAAAGAAACAGGACTCACTTGTGTGCTTGGGTTCAAGTATGTTAGAAAGATGGTCAAATTAACTTTATTTCACAATTGATACTTAGTGGTATGTACTTAGTTATTGAACATCTGATTTTCTATGTTTGGGGATTCCATGTTAAGAAGTGATAACTTTGTGTTCTCTGCTGGTAATTTGAGTTCCTTGCTCTACATGCTGGATGCTCCAATCTAAGGATTGGGGATCTGGGCTAAGTGGTGACTGAAGGAGGCTTTGCAGCCCCTCCCCCATTTTCTCCCACCTTTCAAGGGGCCTTTGAGCTGCTGTTCCCCTTAACAAGCCCTCTCAGTGGTAACGCTCCTCAGTTCCTCCCTCATCTCTCAAGTGGCCTTGCTACTTCAGTCTTCCGATAATGAAAACTGCTCTTCCCTCTTCAGCCAGGATGAGTTTTGCAAGGAATAAATTTTAGGAAGTTGCTTTCTTGCTTAAAGCCTCTTTGGGAGTCTCAGAGTTAGCCTGCTCCAAAGCTCAGCCCCTGTTGACCCATGCTAGCGGCATGCTGATTTTGCTCAGGATGGAAGTGGAATCGTTTAGGGAACCGAACCTCTGCTCCAGACCCGTTAGCCATTGCCAGAGCTCCACTAAGAAGTAACAGGGTGTCACTTCTGGTCAAAGCAAGCAGTGTGATGAGGGGGCAGAGAAAGTAGGCAGGGCATGGACAAAATACAATGATACATACTCATGGAAAAAGTCACACTACACTAGCAAAAATTTAATAAAGTATAAGACGTGTTCTCTGTTGTGACTGTGGTAGTGTTGCTGTTTGGGGACACTTGTTGCATTGAAGCTGAATAATACACTAGGCTGTTGGTGTCCTTACAATTTGAATCCTTTGAGGATGGTCCTTTATTTTGCACTTGTAGTCAAATATGAATTTTCTATAACCTTTAGGAAAAATATTAAATTTACTTGCAAGAAAACATAAGACCCTTCAAGGTCAAATATCTGCCCATTTTTTTTTTTAAATGTCTTCAGTCTCTTATCAGCTACTCCCATGCACTCCGTATTCTGGTAATACTGAATTATTATTGGTAATTGTTCCCAAATACTAGGTTTCTTTATGTTCCTATAGCTGTGCATGAATCAGACCCTGTGTACTGAACGTCATTTTCCCCTTGTTGGCATGCGTAATTCCTTTTTATGTTTCAGAACTAACACGGGTCACCTCCTCGGGTCAGGTTGTCCTTTCTAGGTAGATGCCTGTCCCAGAACTCATGCATCTAGTCATGTGCACAACACGTCAAGGACTTGTCTAGTCTCACATTTCTGACCACAGCAGCCACTCCCTTCTTCCTGTCTTCCATCTTTGTATGGGGATTGGATAAGACCTGCGTATGTCAACAGGGATCAATAGATGGCTGCTTTTGTAGAAAACTCAGCTTGGCTTCCTCTGTGCTGTATGACTTTTTGTAGCCGCAGAAGGGGCTGACAAAGATGCCACAAGGAAATTGAGTTCAATGGCAAAATTCCAGTTTGTGACCTGGCTGAATGGAGGGATTCTAGAAGTTGGGAAGTGGATAGTTCTGAAAGGACCTAGGCCAGTCCCGGTCACAGGCCCCCTGGCCTGGTGCATCTGCCTCCCTAGTCATTCTCTCTTGATCAGACCACGGGGTCCTGAGCCCTCAAATCACCTTCCTGCGCTGTTCTCCTTAGCTCGTGTTTGAGAGGCTCTGAAACACCATCAGCCCCACCCCTTGCACTCTGATAGTTTCTCTGAAAATAAAGACAGATCTCAGACACACAGTTTTGTTTCTCCTTTTTGATTTCATTACATTTAGAGTGTGATTATTTGGGGGACTGTGGATGCTGCTATCCTACATGTTTGCATCGTTTAATTTCTTGCCAAACGTGTATGCGAACACGGTTCTAATGGGCAGAATTGAAGCTGTGGTAACCTCTCACTCAGGGTGGCTCAGCTTCACGACAGCCACTTTCCACTGCCCCCTCTGCATATTCCTGTCATTCAAGCCTCACCCAAGACCTTATTCTTGAAGTCTGCAGGGAAAACTGTTTTCAGATTTTTTTTAAACTAGAAAGCTGGGACTAAAGGAGAACCAATGGACTCAGAGTCCAGGCTTGATTTTCTTCTTGAACTTGCTTACTTTGAAGTTTTTTTCAGAGTCAGTTTCAAAATTCTGGGCATCTAAAACCATCTTTAAGCTCCCTTCTCTCTTCTTTATACTACCTGAAATTACTAGGATGTTAAGAGGATAGAAGGGACATCCATCAGGATGTTTATATCAGAGCACAAAGAGATTTATCATCCTCATCTGGTCCTCACCAACCTCCCAAGGTTTCATCTTCTACAGCAGCACCTCCAGGGTCTGTAAAGTGCCAACAGATACTGGGAAACCCTGCTGGTTTGTCAGCATCTATGGTAAAACAGAATCCAATGTAAAGGCCAGCCACCTCAGCCAAGCATTCTTTAAAAAATAATTCCATCAGCAGTTGCTGGTTGTCAGCCATGTTTCCAGGGATGGGGAAGCTGTGTCTCTTTCAGGGGGCTGTCCATGGGGACTCTTCACCTTACCTAGTCCTCTACAACCTGGCTGAGTGGGTACAGACTCAGATGTGCTAAGTTCTCAGCTTGAGGATCTGGCATGAAGACAGGAGCCTTGAGATGGAGAACTGGTCTACCTGAAGACCTTGAGTTCAGCAAGAACAAGAGGAGGTCCAAACCCAACATCCAACAGGATGTCAGGTGCAGGATGATTTTTGTCTGTAGTTGGTTGAATGGGTGACACAACTCCAGGCATGTTAGTGCTGTGGTCCTGCCTGGATCAAAGGATGCTGGAGGCTGGAGAGACGGCTCAGTGCTTGCCACACAAGCATGAAGACCTAACTTCAATCCACAACATCCAGAGAAAAGCTGAAGGTGGAGGCACTGTAATCCTAGCACTAGGAAGGTGAAATCAATGAATTGGTGAGCTCCAGGTTCAATGAGAGCTCCTGTCTCAAAAGATAATGTGGAGAGTGATTGAGGGAGACATCCAGTTTTGATCTCTAGCCTCTACACTTACCCACACAAGCGTGTGCACACATGCACTCATACACACACACACACACACACACACACACAGACACACACACACAAACACACACACACACACACACACACACACACACACGCACACATGCACAAACACAGGGTGCTGGGGACTGGAAGACTGAATCTTGGGTCTTCTGAATGACTGGCCCTTCACACCAGGAATTCATCCATCCTGTCTGTGCACACACATTTTGGAAGAGATGTAGGAGGGACATTTCCCCCCTAGGGGCAGGGAATTGATATGGGGCACAAGATTGGTGGCCATGGCAGTGGAGATGGAATGGGTCCATTTACTTCAGGAACTGGAAAACTGGTCACAGTGAAATTCTTCAGAGTGGATGTTCTAAAAGCAGAAATGAAGAAACACTGAAGAATACTTGGTGTACTTTACATAATCATTTTCCTGATTGCAAAACTAAAATCAGAATGCAAGCGGCAGATGCAACTTGGAAAAAGCTCACAGGAGAGTACAAAGAGAAAGGCCTGCTAATCAAGGCTAAGCACCGCCCACAGAGCTAAGCGCCACCCACAGATGGAGCATGTCTGTGGAGCATCACTGTCTCTGTGATTTAAAGATTATTGTGTAAGCATATCTACAATTTTGAGGTCTCTTTTTACTTCGTATTATTTCATATTCAACCACCTATTTATTTATTTTCAAGTTTTTTGAGGCAAGCTTTCTCTGGCTGTCCTGGAACTAGCTATGTAGACCAGGCTTGCCTCAAACTCAGAGATCTGCCTGCTTCTGCTTGGAATTAAAGACGTGTGCCACCACTGTCGGCCACACAATCACTTACATATAAATTATTTATAGATTTAATTATTTTCCTTTTTATATATTTAATTATTCATATATTAAATTATTTACTTATATATTTAATTTTTTTGAGACAAGGTCTCACATTATAATCCAGGCTATCCTGTAATTTGCTATATAACCCAGCTAGCCTTGAACTCCTGCCTCAATCTCCTAAGTGCTGAGACTACAGGACAGAGCCACCATGCCCTGTAAGAGAAGTGAAACCAGTACAGAAGCCAAATACACACAGTGTTAGCGTGGTGCATTTTATCTTTTGGAAGACCCCTGGCCTCATAGATAGAGGAAAGATAGCCTTTGTGGCCTAGAAGGCACAAACCATGTTGCCTGCCTCTACCCTTGGACACCAAGAAAGGGCCCCACCAGTGGCTACACTTCCAAGGACAAATTACAGAATGGCCACTTTCTTTTTGCCCATGGTACAGATGAGGCAGTGAATGTTTACTCAGTGGAACTAATTTGTAAGGTCTTCTTATGTTTTCCTCTTATGTGGCTGTCTCATATAAACAGATGGGGAAAATACAAAAACAGCTGGCAGAGAGTGAAGGAAGAATCATAAATGTAAAAATGCGAAGGTGGACTTTCACAGATAAATCCAGGCAGCTAGAGGGTGGGCTATGCGTGAGTGTGGGGAATCAGTGAGCTGTTGCGGGCTCCCGGAGTACCAGAGATGGCCTTGTGTCTGACTCTTTCTCAGGGCTGGCCTCTGGCTCTCATTCTGATGCTAAGGTTGTCCCTTGGTGTTTTAGTCTGCTTTCTGCAGAAAGGGGCTCATTATGCAGTGCGGTAATTGAATCAATTGCTCCTGTCTGATGGAGCCAGCAGATCAACACTGACCGGCTGGTTTTCTCCCGGTGCAATTGAGTTGCTGGTCAAATCTGCACAAAAACACGTCTAACAAAACAGAATGCTTTAAAAACCAGCAGGAGCCTGGTGGGAAGGCATTCATACACATGGCTCATTTATTTCAAATCACACCCAGGAAATCCAGTTTATCTAAACAAACAGCCTAGTCCAGGAGGGAGGGCTGAGGAAGAGCAACTGGGGGTAGCTATAAAATGTTAAGTATTGCATGCCTGGATAAAGGGGGATCAGGAGATCTGATGACTGTTTAAATTATGGTAGAATGTAAACTCATGGGTGACATCTAATCCGGCCATATTTCCCGCAATTATTCCACCCTAGCAGGGTTTACTTTCCCATCAGTACTGGATCGCAGAGCTGTCAGCTGGCGTTTTTGAAGGGTGATTTGTTGCCCTAATGATGATACTGAAATCTGTTTATGGTTGTTTATCTAAGGGTCATCTTTCTTCCGAAGCAGCCTTCTTCTCTGGGGATTCTATTTGGGCAGCTTTCTTCAACTCCCCAAACAGAACAACTGTCAGTATTACATGGAGGGCAAGGATCCTGTCCATGTTAATTTTATGACTGATGACTACATCACGGTCACCAAGCCAACTATGCTAAGAATCATGCCTTATGCATTCAAGATGCTTTAAGTATCCTGAGACCATAAGCAAGCATCATTTCCTACGCTAGTTCTGGATAACAGAACAATTACACATATCAATTACATGAATGACATAAACAGTAATTGTGTATGGTGGGCACTTTACAATATGCCAGCCACTGTTGTCAGTGACAATCCCAGGATGTGGGTGCTGTTATTGTCCTATTTTATGAATGAGGAAATTAGGGCATAGGAAGCTTAAGCAACTTGTTCAAAGTCATTTAGTTGGCACTCTTTGTACTTCTTACTGAGAGTCGGAGGAGAGCAGCATGATGTGGTACCGTGCTTCGCAGTATCTAACCAAAGTCTCGATCAGGGCAGATGGGAATGGGTACAAACTGCTTGAGCTACAGTCAGCAATGGATCCCACAGGGCTCTGCATTTCCTTTAAGCTATGTGTGTTTTTGGAAATAGTTTCGTGCAAAGCCTGCATTCTAGTCTGTGAGAGGGTTGGTTTTATTCCAAATCCGAACCAATTTTCTAGAACTAATGACACCCCCCACATGCCTTGTTTATCTTGGAATCTCTGGTGGCCCTCACATCCTCTCACTCTTGCAGTTAGTATGCGTCTTCCTGTTGGAGAATTCCAGGTGTCACAGGAAGACGATGGGGCCTAGTGAGCACCAAGGAGAGACGCCAGCATTGCTGCTGGGTAGCTCAGGGACATGGATGAATCATCTGCAGTGTAGGACTTGGAATTTATCATTTGCAAAATAGGGTCTTGGGTCTCTTGGCACTCTTCAGGGCTCTAGAAGGCTGGGGAAAAAAGCAGAAGGTGAAGGCCGCCTAGTTGCCTCCGTTGCACACTTGACATTTTGGACTATAGGACCCATGAGGTCTACTCATTTCAAATGTACAATGTCTGAGAAAAGCTAATGATGGAGGGAGCTATCCTCCAAAGGCAGTCCAGGCTATAAGCTGAAATAGCAGCCTTCCCTCCTTAGAACTCTGCTTGCTTCTGCCTGGTGTGGGCTTATTTGAGAAATGGCTTCAGTGCACAGTCTTCCACTTTGTCATTTATTACATCTCGTGTTAAGCAGTTTCTCCTGGGATTTTTTTTTTAAGTATAGTCATCAGGAGGCTATGTATTTCTGCTTTTTGAATTGGGACAGGGTTTAGTCAGAAGCATCAAGAGACTGTCATTCTATGTTTATTCTTGTGTTAAATATTGCCTAGGAAACCTGTTCTATTCTATCTATCTATCTATCTATCTATCTATCTATCTATCTATCTATCT
>CABHPP010141677.1:27340-44614 GCA_902168425.1 Peromyscus attwateri
CTCCTCCTGCTGCAGTGTCTCCTCCTCCTCCTGCTGCAGTGTCTCCTCCTCCTGCTGCAGTGTCTCCTCCTCCTGCTGCTGCAGTGTCTCCTCCTCCTCCTGCTGCAGTGTCTCCTCCTCCTGCTGCTGCAGTGTCTCCTCTTCCTGCTGCTGCAGTGTCTCCTCCTCCTGCTGCAGTGTCTCCTCCTTCTGTTGCAGTGTCTCCTCCTCCTCCTCCTCCTGCTGCAGTGTCTCCTCCTTCTGTTGCAGTGTCTCCTCCTCCTCCTGCTGCAGTGTCTCCTCCTGCTGCAGTGTCTCCTCTTCCTGTTGCAATGTCTCCTCCTCCTCCTCTTCCTGTTGCAGTGTCTCCTCCTCCTCCTGCTGCAGTGTCTCCTCTTCCTGCTGCTGCAGTGTCTCCTCTTCCTGTTGCAGTGTCTCCTCCTGCTGCTGCAGTGTCTCCTCCTCCTGCTGCTGCAGTGTCTCCTCTTCCTGTTGCAGTGTCTCCTCCTGCTGCAGTGTCTCCCCCTGCTGCATTGGCTCCTCCTGCTGCAGTGTCTCCCCCTGCTGCATTGGCTCCTCCTGCTGCAGTGTCTGTCTCCTCCTGCTGCTGCAGTGTCTCCTCCTGCTGCAGTGTCTCCTCCTGCTGCATTGGTCCTTCTGTCTGCGTCAATTCCTATGGAAGTTTGTACAGATGTTCATGAGCAATTCTTTGGTATTAATTGAGAAGCAGGATCGATCTTGCCTTACGTGTGCTTTCCTGTGAGGTTGTTACTATCTGAAAGTGAAGTTTTGTAGTGTAGTTGCACTCTGTGTTGGCAATGGTGGAGTGAGTACATAGGATAGGATCAGTGAGTGTAACTATACCCAGTATCTCCTTCTGCCATGGGGAAGGATGTCTGCAGGTATGAACCAGGTCATTCATGGACAGACACTGTTGTTTCTTCCAGGGACTCAGCAGGATTTGTGACAGACATGTGGAGGAAAGGTATGAGAGTGAATCCTCCAAATGAGACTCTAAGGAGAAACCATTTGTCCCACATGTCAAGGCTTAGTGAAGGCTACCTATTATAGAGAAGTTTAAGAGGGCAAGACGACCCTTTCCATGGGCAGCATTTAGTTTTTTCCCAGCTACTCCAGTGTTTGTAAAATGGGCCATAAATCAAGTCACCCTGATGGCAAGCATGGAGGCTAAGCATGAGCTCAACAACGTGAACTTGCCCTTATGGTTAACCTAACATACTGCTCCTGGATCTTCAACCTGCTGGTGTCAGGAGCCATGTCCAAGTCATTGGTGATAGACTCCTGCTGGCAGATTGATGACACCAGACCACTTACATCAAGAGGAGCACAGAATTTTGCCCTTCCTGGAGACACTGCTCTAGAGACACATTTGTTGTCCCTGCCTACAGAATTCACCAGGCTCAGCATCTGCAGACTTAACAAAGGCCTTATTTGCCACATGGCATTCCACATAATATTGTTCCTAATGGAGGAATTCATTTTACATTGACAAAGTATGGTAATACTTTCATGCTTATGAGAGTCACTGGCCTTCTGTACTGCAGCTCACAGAAGCATCTGCTTTATAGGATGGTACCAGGCTCAGTGTGGGCAAGTGTGTCTGCAGGAAGAGCGAATCTCAGTGAGTGAAGAGCTGTCTTACAAAGTGCATCGTATACTTTGACCCCATGGCCAATGCACAATGCGTGTTCTCCTCTAGCTAGAACACACTTGTATTGTAGCAGGAGTGAAGAGGGAACATGGAATGACGGCTTCTTGCAGCATTTGTCCTGATAGCTGCGTTCCTCACAGACAGCTGAGAATGCTTGCTTTCTGTGTCTGCAGCTTTGGGTTCCTGTTGCTTTACTGATCCATTTTCCAGTGAAGAGAGTTTGTTTTAATAAACACTACAATGCATGGATGTTCTTATGCTCTCCCCATGTCACCAAGTCAAGGGATGAAGGGCAGTTGCTGTGCGGTCTAGAGCGGCCACTCTTCTTGTGGGTTCATTGCTTTAAAATAGGGTCAGTAAAGACTATGTGGGACCTAGGGGAATCTTTGGGGATTCTGGTGGTATTTTCATGCTAGTAAAATACTAAGTAGAAATGTTAGTACTTCTAACAGTCAGGGATGCTAAGGATTCAGAGCCCTCCTAAACAAAGTCTCAATTATTGTATGAGGTCAAAATGATGGCCGGCTGCAAAGATGGTTGAGGACAAAGCGTATGCATGGCGAGTAGTGCAATGAGGTAAACTGTCAGCTCTGACCTTGGGATCAGTTGTAGAATGATAGCTGTAGTAGCTACTCACACTTTCTTATGGATATGCATATATGTCTTCATTCATCTATGTGACACAGCATACAACTTGCCTCTCCTTCTCCTACGGTACTCTGCTGGTGATGGGATTAATCAGGGTTACATCACTACAATGAAACACCTGAAGCAATTGACCCATAGAAAGTCAACGTTTGTTTGATTAGTGTTTCTGGAGCTTCCAGTCCCTAACTGGGTAGCCCCATTGCTTTGAGCCAGTGGTCAGGGCAGCCCACCATGGTATGAGTGCATGGTGAGGCAAACCATTTATGTCATGAGTCAGTAAAGAGATAAGCAAGAGAACAATACATTTCCCTTCAAGGCACACCCCCAGTGACCTAAGGACCTGATACTAGGTTCTATCTCCTCCTAGAGCCAATATTGACACTATTAGTTAGACTTCTCTAAAGGAACAGAACACACATATTTACACACACACACACGCACACACACACACACACACACACACACACACACACACACCTATGTCTACATCTATATAAGAAAAAAGAACAGGTGTTAAGACTTCTCTAGTCTTGTCATTTTCAAATGAAGGCTTAGAGAAATTCAGTATTTTCCTTAAGTTCATTATCAAAGAATCTGACCAGGAATCCAGGGCCCCAGTGCCTTTTGGCACACCTGTGGCTTCTGAGTTGGTAACTGGCAGAAGATCAGAAAGAGGATGAGAGACCTGAGGGCATGGATGGGGGGAAGAGGGTCTCATGCGGCCCAATGGGAAGGCACGGGGATGGGGGGGCACCTATAAATAGAAACACTGCTTGCTCGCAGATTTCAGCAGTATCCTTCATTTTCAGCTTCATGTTGTGTTCTTTATGTGTCTGTTTCATGGCAGCTGGGTCCCCCACAGCTTTTGGTTGCTAAAAACACAGCCTGGAGTTATGCAGTAAGTAATAGCAGACCCAGAGAAAACCTCTGGGGAAGGCCAGACAAACCCTACAGTCCCAGGACTCAAATCTCTGAGAGCCCATCCGTGCATCCTAGCAGAGCTAGGGATGTTCTTCCTGGGGAAAGTGTCAAACCTTCCTGGGGCATGCACATTCCCCAGAAAGTTGTGGAGAACAGAATGATCTTTTATGAAGGGTGGTTTTGTAGAAATATTTATTCTGTGAGAGACAGGCGCTGGAGCTGAGGACAAAGTAGGGAGGTGGGTGGTTCAGGTAACTGTCGGTGAGGGTGGCCCGAGGGAGTCTCCCCGGGTGTCTGAGAGGTGAGGACTTGATCTCTCTGCACCACTATTTCCACTTTTTTATTTTTTTTGAGAACAAGTATAAGGCAGGAGTGCGGTTAATACTTTTTGATCTCCTTTAGCACCTCCATGGTCTGGAGAGATTAAAGGAATCATCCAAAGTCAGAAAAGGACAAAGTCCCAAGCGGTCACAGGACCGGGACTTAAGCTTGTCTCTGACTGACTACAGCTTATGCTTCCAACCACTGTGACTTATAATTAGTGGCTTTCTTCTGCTTCTCAGACCCCCACTCCCTAGCAGGAAGGCCTCGCTTTCTATTATAAAGCTCAGAACAAGACTGTCTTGGGGATGCTTTATGCTTTAACTCATGATGGGATGGGGGAGGCTCCTTCTTTGGCCTGCTAAGGTGTGTTTCACTTATTTGGTGCACTCAGTTAAAAAAAGAAGAAAGAAAAAAATAAGGAAGAAGGAAAAAAAGAAAGAGGAGTGGGAGAGAGAGAGAGAGAGAGAGAGAGAGAGAGAGAGAGAGAGAGAGAGAGGCTTTCTCTGGGTGATCATTTGATTCACCTTCTCTTGGCCGCTAAGCTTTGAAGGCTTAGTTCATCTTTGCCTATGTTCCCCCACCCCTCCTGCCTGTCAGTAGAGAGATACAAAACATTAATATAGTTTTTAAAATATTAAGAGAAAGGTAGTGTCAAGTTGAGGAGAGATCAAGAGACCCAAGGTGTGAATTTGGCTCCCAGGATACTCACCTAGTATGTTTGAGGAATCAGACCTCTGTCACCTCGTGTGTAAAACAGACGTGCCAGTAAGACCCATTTGGTCAAGTGAAAGCGAGTGAGGAAATTATGAACTTTCTTTTAAAACTAAGAATGAGGCTGGGGGTGGGAGCGGGAGGAGGGATGAGAGGGGGATCTGTGGTTGGTATGTGAAATGAATAAAAAAATTCCTTAAATAATAAAATAAAACCAAGAATGATAAGCTAGATGAATGATAAGCTAGGTGTAATAGTACATACTTGTAACCCCAGCACACTGGAGGCTGAGGCAGGAAGATCTTGAGTTTGAGGATAGCCTGGGCTACCCAGACAGCCTAAAGACTACATCATAACCAAAGAAAGAAGGGGGAACAGCATCCTTGTAGAATGGCAGCAAACACCATGTAGAGTTCCACTGGTGAAGTTAAGATGATGCAGATCATAAGCCAAGTTTTATTCTTAGTCTGGGCTAGCTCTATCTCTTTCTGGACCAGCCTTCAGGCTGGAGTGGAGTAGGTCACCTTTCAAGCTCCATTCTTGGCCTGGAGTTTTATGACGCTCACGAAGTGTGATTAGTAGCAAAGCAACTTAAGACAGAAGAAGTTTAACCCCGTTATAAAATACCCTCTTTTTGGTTTTAGCAAAGCTGAAACTGTTTCTCCCTAGTTACTCATGTTTTATGTATTTTAAAAGATAAAACAGAGACGAAAAGTAGTAGCAGCGTCTGTCTTGCACATTTCCTCCCCTCTGACGTCCTCAGGATATTTTCTTCTTGGTTATTTTTTTCAGATTACATACATCTGAAAATTAAAGGATGAATGCTTCATTAACTGCTAGAAAGATTTCTGGATGCCTGTGAATAAAGACAGGTGGGAGGAACGGGGTGTATGGACCCCCAGCTTATAGTTTTTATGTTCCTAGTGGAGAGGGTTGTTGACAGGGAGTCCTAACCTTCACCAAGCTAAAGACTTGCTGAGTCAGCAGAACCCAGTCATAGCCACAGTGACCACTCAGCCTCTCTGAGTCACCGTTTGTACTCACTTGTTCATTTTGTGCATGGGCAGGTGACTTATTCTTGAACACCCTGAGAAGACAATACAAGGGAATGCGGGGTTGAACTGCAAGACAGGGTTTTTTTTTGCCCTAAAAAAGTGAGATAAGAGAGTGTTGAGCAGGCTTTGAGAAGCCCGACAGATTTGTAGCAGAAACTGCCTTTGATGAAGTGTCCAACGGCAGCATTGTGGGTGTTGAGGAGGGAGCTGCTCCAGCTCTTGATTACAACCAGACTGTTATCTGTGTTTTTCTGTGATAAAGACAAGGCACAATTTCTTCTCCTCCGCTAGTCAGGAGTTGTTAAGATTTCCTTGCAGGGTCTCTGGAAAGCAGATAGGATGGTGCTCAGGGGCTCTGTGGGTAGGCAGAGAGCAGCGAGCCTGGCTGTAGAGTGTGTGCATGTCCACTTCACTGCCACCCACCACACGCCACTTGCTTTCCATTCCAAAACCGTTGCCTTTTCATGATCCTTCTGGAATGCTCCTCACTATTTCTGCCTGTTACAATTCTATTACTCTATTTATTGTTGCTATGCAGCTCAAATGCTCCCTGCCTTGGTCTGGGCTGTTTAACAAAAGACTGGATGACCTTTAAACAATAGACATTCATTTTTGCTCATTCCAGGGGATGGAAAGCTGCTAGCATGGTAAGGTGTTAGGAGACCCTTCTGGGTTGCAGATCATGAGCTTCCTGTGCCCAGTGTGTCAGGAAGGTGGGATAGAGGTCTTTGGAGGAACCCCTTCTATGAGGATGCTTATGCCAGTGGTGTGGGCTCCATCCTCAAGTATCTTCCAAGTTCTCACTTTTTAGTCTCATCACATTGGAAGTAAGAATTTCAACACTTGAATTTTAGGAACACACAGACATTCAGTTCATTTTCTCCCCCTTCTAAGAGCTTTGTAAAATCCCTGGGAGCCTTCTATTCTGTGAACTTACCCAGCAACAAAGTGTTGCATGCTGGGCTCCCCACATCTATGGTTTAGTGACACTGGTGTTCGTTTGTTATCTTTCCCTTTCCTCTTTGGTTCTAAGTGCTGGAGTCGGGGGTCTGCATCTTATACTATTACCTCACTGTTCGACTGCATCCTGTCTCTGTCTTGGCTATCACTGACTCAGCCCCATTCTTCACCATCTCTCATGGGGGTGCTGTTGATGCCTTCTTGGTTGGCCATGCTTACTTTGAGTCTACCTGTTCCATCAGTTCATGCTTGATTTTGTTCCAAACATCCTTGTAGGATGAAGATCTGTTCTCGTTGAATTTTGGTAAAGTATCTTAATATAACATGCTCCCATCTGGTACCCTCCATTCTACATTGTACCCTCCCCACAAGGACCCTTATCCTTTCACTTTGTTGAACCATTTACTTTTTCAGGAATATTCCATGATTGTTCCTATCTCTTTGGTGTTAATCCCACTACCTGGAATATCTTCTCTAGGCTTGATTGCCTAGAAAATGATCAAATTTGAAAATTGAACAGAAACATCACTTGCTTGGATCTTTGTGGAAATCTTAATAAAGTGAATGGCAAGTGTTTCAGAGGTTCCTTTTATAATACGTGCTGGTTTGAATGAGAACGGCCTCCACAGACTCATATTTGGATGCTTAGGGAGTGATATTAGGAGGTGTGGCCTTGTTGGAGTAAGTATGGCCTTGTTGGAGGAAGTATGTTGTTGGGGTGGGCTTTAAGGTTTCAAATGCTTAAGTCAGGCCCAGTGTCTCTCTCTTTCCTGCTGCCTGCTGATCCAGATGTAGAACTCTTGGCTCCTTCTCCAGCATTATGTTGCCTGTACACTGCTATGCTTCCCACCAGGATGACAATGGACTAAACCTCTAAAACTGTAAGCTACCTCCAATTAAATATTTTCTTTGTAAGCATTGCCGTGGTTGTGGTGTCTCTTCACAGTGATAGAAATCCTAACTAAGACATAATACCAATCTTACATAAAAATTACACGAGACAATGCACATAAAAAGCTTAATATAGTACTTGGCACTAAGACTATCGCTACATGCCTATTATTTTTCTTAAAAACTATAATGGTAGAAATTCCCTATTTAAAAAAAAACACCATTGGAATTATCAAACATTGCCTCATTGTTCAATATTCAATTCTTTCTTGACTTCTTTAATGAAGCATCTCCCAATTACTTCAGCCCATTGTGTTACTATTTTTGACTGTTGCTCTGTTCTAGTCCTAGGAAGACAGGAGAAGAGGAGAGATGGGGGACTGTTACATTATTTTTTGAGCTGGCAGCCCCTGGGTAGTAAATAGACATATTCAAAATCCTCATGGAGGGAAGCATATCTTGATTTTCCCTTTAAATGGGCCAATCATTCCCAGTGACCCTGTTCTAGTTGATTAGAACATTGGTGGGCACTGATCCTAGGGTCAAGTCAAAGGAAGTCAGTGAACTTGATGGCAGCCTAGCTGGAGGAATGCTGCCTCAACATGGATCCTGGCAATGGAAAAGACCCATGTGATTCTCCCTGTTGAGCATTTGTTGAGATAGGCAGAGACAAGTGGTCCTGTGATGACAGGCAGCAATAAAAAAATGTGACTGCTAGTCCCTAAGTAACAGAGCCACCATGTCCCAGTGCTGAGGGACTCGACAGTCTTGTTCTCAGAACTCCTGCTATTAGTCCAGGTTAGCTTTGAGCTTAAAAATCTTCTTGGTCCAGCCTCTTCAGTGCTTGGGTTCATGTAGGCACCACCGTACCTGGCTCTGCTGTGCTATTAGTGAGGCCCAGCTCCTCCTTTTCAATGAGATTCTCATGCTCTTATTTATATCCTTATAGTATGTCCCTGGCCCGTTTTTAAGGCAATAGAGTCCTGTAATAACTAAGATACTGCCTATGTAGCAAGAACTCCTGAGATAGGCAGAGACAAGTGGTCCTGTCTTATTGCACTTTGACAAAGCTGATCATGTAGTATGTTCCAATAAAGTCTTTTTGGTTGATCAATTGATCAGATAATTAGATTGAGTTCCATAGGAACTAGAGTCTTTACTTTTGGAGCTCGTTCTTCTTGAAATATCTTCTAGGGACTTTAGCTTAGATCTGGTTGTGTCAGGGTGCTGCTCATATGATGCTTGTGGACAATTGGACTTGCTCTATTCAGATGAACCCACTTCTCAACAGATACTGTCATAGACTGGCTGAAGGAAGACATAGGTTTCTAGGAATTCATCTGGTCTTAATTTTTCTCTTAAAAATAACATTGTTAATATTAATTCCTTGCTGCATTGACAGAAATGTAAGAATCAATCTTTTAAAGGCTTCCTTTCCTCCTGATAATAGGTCTAATAAATTTTTAAAATTTTTAGTTTTATTTGAAAAAAGGTCTCCCTATGTATCCCAGGCTGTTCTTGAACCCGCTGTCTAGTCCAGCCTCCTAAGTGGTGAGATTATACCCAGAAAGTAGTCCTGATTTGTCAGTGCACAAGTCAAGTTCACATCAACCCACTCATGTAAGTTTCACAAGCACTTGACTAGCAGTTAGATTAATTTCTATTTTTAGAGGTAAGAAAATTGAGACTCCAAGGAGCTAAGGCTCATGGCTAGTGATCCCCTCATATACAGTTGATGACAAAGGTTGAATCCATTATTATTATTATTATTATTATTATTATTATTATTATTATTATTAGCAAATACCTACTGGAGGGGAAAAGTAATCATCAACATCACCCAGCTACCTAAAACAGCAGTCTGCATACAACACAAACTTGTGTAAAAATGGCACAAATGTTATGGGGATAACCAGTGATTTTCAAAATTAAATTTAAGGCCCACTTCATGAGATGGAACCCATATCCAACCCTGTTAAAGTGACCAGAAATTTGAGGCTAGATAGGTTATGGCTCCTAGGGGAAAACCCACTATTATTATTCTGCTAAAGCAACATGGCAATAAAATGACTCCTAATGGCATATTGCTTTACCCATAGGTTAGTGCATCAATGATCATCAGAGAAACTTTTTGCAGTGTATGGTAATTAATAGAGACCCACAACTGGACAATGTGCAGAGAGTGAGACACTTTGGAGCATTTAGCCATCCCTTAATGGGATGCCTTTCTCAAACCCCTCCCCACAAGGCTCAGGGAGGCAGAAAGATTGTAAGAACCAAAGGTGACTCTAAGAGAACATCATCCAGACACGACAGGACTGACACACATATGAAATCACAGAGACTGGCAGCATGCACAAAGTGTAGCATGAATTGTTAGAAGGTCTTACTAATAAAAACAAACCTGAAGCCAGGTATTGGGGTGAATGCTGGAAGATCAGGGAAACAGAACCAGCCACAGCTTCCTCACCTGGCCAATTCCTCAGCTGATCCTGTTTCCTCAGACTGGAAGCCTCTGAGTCCTCATCCAAATGGGTCTCAGCTGAACTGCTGCTCAAACCCTAAAAGCTTATCAGGTTCTAGTTCCTGGCTTTCACGCCTTATATACCTTTTTGCTTCCTGCCATCACACAAGACCTGCACAGGTTCAAGCCAGATGGGGATCCCAGCACTGAGGGGGAGAAGTTATTTCCCCCATAACACAGAGGTTATTTCCTGGGGGGAAGGGAAGATCAGTGGTGTTAGTAGTGTTAATGGATGACCATAAGTGCTGGAAGGCCAAATACTGAAGCCATGAGGCAAAATGCAGAGGCATTATAAGGTGAGTGTCTTCTATTTGCAGGGATTCAGCTAAGAGTAAGAACCCCAAGAATAAGAAACAGGGTAGGTTAGAGCTCACTGGAAATTCTCAGAAACTTTAGTAAATAAAAGCAAAAGCTAATCAACCAACCTACCAACCAACCAAATCCCCAAACAATCCAACTAGCACTGAAATTTGAAAAGAGTTCCAGGGCTGTTGCTTTCTTGGAATAATACAGTAACAAGTCTTCCAGGACAATTCACAGCTGATCACAGGAAGACCTCTGCCCACTTCCATGCTGGAAAGAACAAGGCCTAGAAGTGGTGTTTGGTGGCAGTGGACGTACCACCAAAGTTAATGAGAGTGGTTCTTTTGTTGAAGAAGTTGGCAAGATGGGTACTCAAAATGGCCTCTCCTCTTTCCACCTTTCTTGTGTTAATGAGAAACAGGCATGCAGTGGGATGCTTTGAGATACTGTAGGCCAGACCTCAGAACTAGAGGAATGTAGAGATGAAGTACTCATCTGCCCCAGCCTAGGTTTATTCTTGATAAAGCATCTGCTCATTTACAGGAGCAGGTCATTGTCGACTTCTCTCCTTTCATCCCGAACTAGGTGAACTTTGACTCAGTAAGCAGAGGTTGGCAAGCACGAGCAATGCTTTCATGAAGACGTCTGACTTAGCTAAAATTAGTGCAATGTAATCATGACTTCATGTTGCCCAATATAATCCATCTTGTAAAGAGGGGATGAGGATTTTCAGACAGATTTTTAGCAGCATCATCAAGAAGGGTTTGCAATCAGCTCTCAATCATGCCTCCTCGGGGAGAGGAGCTGAGTGTGGTTCGTGTAGATGACATACAACTCCCCAATCCTCTCCATTTGATTTTGATTAATGTCTTCGTCTTGCTGCAAGGCAGGTGTTCCTAGTGCTCCGGGAATTCAGATCATTTTAGCCTCAGCACTGAAGGCACAAACAAGGCTGGAACAATCTCTAGAGGCCTGGGAAGTCAAGCAGTTTCCTCCAGAGGGAGTGGGAAGGAATCCTTCCCAGCTGTCCTTGCGGTGACAAAGAGAGTGCATTAATTGTCATGATCACATAAAACATTCCTACACCAACAGAGTGGAGTGGCTTGCATCTATCTTCTTCAGTGAAGGCTAAACATTCTGTTTAGATGAACCCAGATTACAGAGAGAATGAGACGTAGGGATGCAGAGGTCTTTTCTTTGTGGTGACATTGAAAAGATTTAAGTTCGAAAAATAGAATATACTTATTTTCAACAGTTTGGTGCATGTAAAAAATGCATTTTATCATTTATACCCCAAAGCTCCTCTCTCCCTCTCCCCAGGCACCCCAACACATCCGCACCTTCCTTTTGTATTCTTTCCCTTTTTTGTTAATAACCCACTGTGTTCAATTAGTGCTGCCTGTTAGAATACTGACCGATCTTGTTGATGTCATCATAGATAGCTAACCATAGCTGTAGAGAATCATGGGTGCAACGCCCATGTCATGTCCTGAAGACAGTGTTTCCCATCACCCCTCCCCATCCTCAGGCTCTTATATCCTTTCTTACCTGTCTTCTGAAAAAGTCCCCAAACCTTTAAAACTGAACAGCTTTTGAATTGGATAATGGGGTTTGACTGTCACCTCAGGTATTTCCTTTGTACATGTCTGAAAGGCCACTGACTGTCTTCAAGCCAGGTGTCTGCATGGGATGGCTGGACATGCAGCTCAGTGAAGAACGCTTTCCTATCACACACAAGGCCCTGAGCTAGATCTTTAGCATCACAGGAAGAAAAAGAATCCAGTTTCGATGTTTTCCTTAGTTATTCTGTATAATCATGAAGGAATAGAGTGGGCACTCTATAAATGGTATCAGGCTAATATGAAGAACTACTGACCAGGGCTGGGGAGATGGCTCATTTGTTAAAGTACCTGGTAACAAGCATGAGAACCTGATTTTGGTTCCTCACCACCCACATAAAAGCCACGTGTGGTGGTACTGTAATACCAGTGCCGGGTAGAGGGGACAACAGACTGGATCTCCTGAGATCCATGGCCAGATATTTTAGCCAACCAGTGAATTCCAGGTTCTGTGAGAGACTCTATCTCATAAAACAAGGTAGGGAGTGATAAAGGAAGACACCCAGGGCCAATCTCGAATACTCATGTATGTGTACAATCAGGTGTACATGCATGTGCATGCACGTGTGCGCACGCGCACACACACACACACACACACACACACACACACACAGAGAGAGAGAGAGAGAGAGAGAGAGAGAGAGAGAGAGAGAGAGAGAGAGAGAACTACTTGAACTTTGCTTGATTTATTTTATCAATAAATAAAAATCTAGAACTAACATAGACTGCAAGCTAGTACATAATTAACCAGGCATAAGCCTGCATCACCATCCTGGAAAAACAGATAAAGTTCCACGAAGGAGGTCTATGAAGAAAATACACCACAGATACTCATGACTGGAGTGAACATTCATATCTGGAATTGTCACCTATCAAAAGTGAAAGACACTGAATGGCTCACCAATAGACTGATGATGGTAGAGTACTTGCCTAGAAAGTGCAAGCAAGGCACTGGGTGTCCTTTACCAAAACTTTCCAGACTGGGGAGATGTCTTAGTTGCTCAAGTGTTTGCTCTGAATGTATAAGAAGCTGAGTTCAATCCCTTACAACCCACATAAATGCATTCATTGGGGGATTTAAAGCTACTTAAGCAGATCAAACTTGAAGTTTACTATGTCTGTGCATTGAATTTCCTGCCCAAAGGCACTCACCCAACTCCACTATCCACTCATCAAGAATCACTCTTGCACGTGGGCCACCATCTTCCATAGCACTCCAAGAGTAAGTCAAAGCCTACAACTGAGTACAATACACTTAACTCCCATTTGGTGACTTTCACTAGATGACAGTTTCAGACATGAATGTTCACTCAAATCTTAAGTATATGTGCTGTATTTTCTCGTAGACCTCTCTCAGAGAATTTTATCTGTTTTTCCAGGATGACGATGCGTGCTGATATTCAGTTAGTTATAGACTAGATTGCATTCTAGTTAGTTCCATCCAGCTTTTTTTATTGCTAAAATAAATCAAAACACAATATATCCAATGACAAACAATAGAAACAATAGCAGTAACAACTGGCACGTAATGCCTGGAGTTAGTTTCTCATCGAAGATGCCTGTTTTTATTCAAGTTTTCATCTGTATGTGTCCCTGGGGGCCTTGACACTCCAAGACACTTCTTGTACTAAGGGAGCTTTTGGGTTCTTGTCAGTGGCTCCTTTCTCTCCGTACTCACCTCTGGGTTGTCAAGCAGCTTATCTCTCTCAGGAGTGGCAGCCTCAGTTGCAAGCTCCAGGTTACCCTTCTAATCACTACTCTACATGGCTTCTCCAAGCAAACAGTGAGCTCTACTTGACTCAGGCCAAGAGCTGTATTGATGACTAACTTCAGACAAACATCTGGTTTTCATTACCCATGGTAGCAGACCAGAGCGGGTTGCTGTACTGGCTGGTGTGGTCACTCAACAACCATCAGGATTAGCTATAAAGAAAATTTAACATATCCTGTAATTACAGTCTACCCAGCATAGAGTGGCTGAGGAATCTGCAGATCTGATTTCAGGGTGGGGAAAAAATGTTTATTGTATCTGTCCCACACATTTATTTACTCAGAGGTCAGAGGTCTGCTGAAATATGGCCACCCTTAGCATTGATGCTCCTGCAAGGGCAGAGCAGCTTCTTGTTTAGGTCAGGAAGCCCCGGCAAGGCTCCAGGCAGATGGTCCCTTAATGCTTTTACAGACTTCGGAATTTGGCCTGATGGAAATGGACGAGTGGATCTTGTCTGGAGTAAACAAATTCTTACCCTCCACAGCGCCACAGGCCCTTCCCTGGCCCCCTACTCAGCCTTCTGATAGTGCCTTTGGGGACTGTTAACTGTCCCTTCTACCCAGCGACAGGGTGACTGAGAGAGCAAATGGACACCAGCGCTTTGGTACATTTCTCCTGCACTCTCCATAACTCCCATGGGTTAGTGCAGCAGAGGAACTGGGCTTGACTTGTCAAGGTTGGGGAAGCGTTTGTGCCGCAGTATGCTAGATGAGGAAGAGCATCTTCCTTTTTGTTTTTCCTATCAGGAAAATCATGATGTGGCCCCCAAACCCCAGTCTTTAGGATATTCCCCCTCCCCCATAATATTGTCAGCAGACTGACCTCTGAATTGTAGTGACAGTTGCTACAAGGACCCCCAAATAGCGTATTATTAACGACACTTCATGTTGCTTTGACAAAATCAGCTTTGGGAAGGGTTTCTCTGGGTTCACAGTGTGATGGTGTAGTCTGTTGTGGCATGGAGGCAGGAGTGTGAGGCGGCTGCTCCCATCGCATCTGGCGTCAGGAGTCAGGGACAGGTGAACGCGGGCGCTCGGCTGGCTCACTTTCCCCAGCCCATAGGGTGGTGCCACACACTTGAGGTGGGCTTTACCTCCTCAGTTAGGACTTTCTGGAAGCACTATCGTATGTGCTCTCGAGGTTGTGTGTTCCCCGGCCATCCTAAAGCTAGTCAAGCTGATAACGAAGGTTAACCATCACCAATAGGAACCATACAAGGTCAAGAACACTTGCTGCTCCTGCAGAGGACCCAGTGTCAGTTCCCAACGGTAGCTCACAACCATTTGTAATTCCAGTTTCTGAGGATCCAACACCCTCTTCTGATCTCCATGGGCACTAGATACTCAAATAGTACACATGTAGGCAAAACACGTAAAATAAAAATAAATAAATCTGAAAAAAAAGGATAGATAAACTGTACACTTGTCTTCAAATGCACTAATCTTTATGGCTGAGGCACTTGTGGAGAAATGAAGGAAACCAATCTAAGAGATTATAAGGTAGATGGGAAACTGGGGGAATCAAGAAAGCTCAGTTTGGGAGATCATGCGCATGCTGGTGGGGCTGATCTTATATACAACTACAAAGTAGAAATGGGGGACTTTTTGACCTCTCCTTTTTTTTAACCCCTAAGTTTCCTTAACTGTCTCTTAAAAATTAGAGGAGTATAAATAAAAGTTTAATTTTTTTAAACTGTGCACATGCATGTGTGCCTGTGAGGAAATATGTGTACGTGAGTGCAGGGCCCAGCAGAGGACAGAGATATGTCATTCTCCCCTCCCTACTCCCAGACCTGGAGTCACAGCTGGGGTGAACTGCCTGACATGGGTACTGGGAACTAAGCTTGGGTCCTCTGCAAGAGCAGTATGTGCTTTTAATCACTGAGCCATCTCTCTAGCCCCTCAAAGAGAAATTTAAATGCCGTATTTCTGAAGAGGAAATTTCATGTATCGCTAAGCTGGTTAGGGAAGTTTGGGAGCAGACACTGTTCTCATGTAGAGAGGTTAACCACCAAGGAGAGACAGCCATGGAGGAAGTAAGACCTGGAAGCTGGCCAATCAGTCATTGGCAAGCATGAGGGAGAGGCTGTACCCTAGTCTCTGAGGAAACGTTTATTATTATTATTATTATTTATTATTATTACATATGATATAGGTTTCCAGGGGGAGGAGGCTCAGAATCAGTTATCAGGTCTTATGTGAAAGGCAGCCCAGTTGGGCACGCTGGCACAGCACTGTATTCCAAGCTCTCAGGATGCTGAGGTACAAGGATCATGAGTTCAGGGCCAGCCTGAGCTACATAGACAGACCCCAGGCCAAGTTGAGATGGAGCCTCCACAGTCTTAACGGTTCCAGCATGGGTTGAAAAGCCGACTTCAAAACCTCCTCTGAAACTCAAGGCAAACTCTCAGTTGTGAGCCCTTGAAAACAGAGAAGCAAGTGGCATACTCCCAAGATAAAACAGCTGGTTTGCAGAACAGTTGCTTCCAGTACAAAAGGGGGGAACAGGGTTACAGAAAGAAAGAGTGGGACAGAAGCAAGAACGAAACCCAGCGGAACAAACACCCAGCCTGTCGTTCCAGGGACAGCATCTGGGGACCCAGGGCGGCATGTTGCTGCCTGCTCCCTAACACTTTCCTTAGCACCTTAAGGGGCCTCTGGGGGGGGGGGGGAGCGGCATAAAAGAACCTGTGCTAGCCACGCATTTGGATGGATTCCCACTCCACTATGTTCATCTTAGGTGACCAAGAAAGTGGATCTATTGGTCTGCTCTATTATTAACCTTGGTGATTCCCTGCAGATCTCAATTTTCTTGCTTTATTTCCCCCAAATTTACCATGTCAATCACGCTCTTTTTTTTTTTTTTATTTTTTTTTTATTTTGTACACAGTGTTCTGCCTGCATGTATCCCTGCATGCCAGGAGAGGGCGCCAGATCTCATTACAGATGGTTGTAAGCCATCATATGGTTGCTGGGAATTGAACTCAGGACCTCTGAAAGAGCAGCCAGTGCTCTTAACCTTTGAGACATCTCTCCAGTCCATCAGTTACTCTCTCAATCTTAAAACCTAGTTTTACAATTCCACTCCTCTGGTTTGTTAAGTTTTCTTTTGAGGCTGGTAGCTCAGAGGTTAAAGAGCACTTGCTGTTTTTGCAGAGGACTGGAGTTTGATTTCCAGCCCTCACATGGCCACTCAACAGCTGTTTGTAACTCAACAGGGATCTGGCATCCTCCCCTGGCCTCGCTGGGCACCAGGCATGTGCATGGTGCACATACATGCATTCGGGCAGAATGCTCAAACACAGTAAACAGTTTTCTTTCACATTCCTTGTCAGTGTCTGCAACCTAGACTTCCGGTGTCAGGCTCCTTCTCTGTCACATTCTTTTGCTTCCTGCCCTACGATTCCAGTGATTCCTTTCGCCTGGATGACTACCGAGTCCGTCTTCAGCTCGGCATTCTCTCTTGTGTTTCAACTCACATGTAGTTGGCCTGATAGACACAAATCTACTCGTGAATCCTCCATACATTCCACATGCTTTGTATTCTTTCCCACATTCACTTCCCTTCCAGGATCCATCACTTAGTGAGCAACGCTGCCTCTTCCCAGCTGCTCACGATAGAAACTCGAGATTTACACAGGGCTTCTCCTGTTCTTTGGCTTCATCTGGCCTCCAGGGACATCTGTCTCCTAAAATACCTGTCTGTCTATTACTGATTCCCTGCCTGTACAGAAAGAGGAAGACTGCAAGGAAGCAGGCACTTTACACTCCCATGACGTCTTTCACACTATCTTCCAAAGTCTGCATTTTCTTTTTTCTTTTCTTTTCTTTTCTTTTCTTTTCTTTTCTTTTCTTTTCTTTTCTTCTCTCTTCTTTTTCCTTCCTTCCTTCCTTCCT
>CABHPP010141678.1:8771-45799 GCA_902168425.1 Peromyscus attwateri
CTTCTCCTCTTCTTCTTCCTCTTCTTCTTCTTCTTCTTCTTCTTCTTCTTCTTCTTCTTCTTCTTCTTCTTCTTCTTCTTCTCCTTCTTCTTCAACTCTGACTATCCTGGAACTTATTTTGTAGACCAGGCTGTCCTCAAACTGATAGAGATCTGTCTGCCTCTGCTCCCTGAGTGCTGGGATTAAAGGTGTACACCACCACCACCCAGCTATAAGTACTCAATTCTTTTCCCAGAATTGAGTGTGATCCTTCATAGCCAAGAGTGTTTTTGTCTTCTGTTTTTTGTTTTTTGGTTTTTTTTTTTTTGTTTTTTTGTGGGAGATGTTCTCTGAGACTTCTGGCCATAATATTCCCTCAGATGCCCTGATTTGAAGATGATGTGTAGTCAAGATCAGACTGTGGAACTGTAAGTAACCATCAACAGCATCCTCCAGCAAACAGGCAGACAGATGAGTTCACCATCAGGGCATCCTGGGTCACCAGGGCCCCTGAAGGTCTGACTTGAACCTGATGGGCAGAGTGGGTTGAAACTTGTCTATCAAAAGTAAATCAAACACAAACAACATGACCTTGATGTAAGCTTCCATCTTTATGAAAAATACTGCCCTGTTTCAGAATACCTATCTAAGAGCTCTCCCATGCTCAAACTTTGACCAAGTTTCCTATATCTGATCTCATGAACTCAATTTAGCTGATATCTAATGAGTACCTAGGACTTAAGTTGATTTGTTCTAGCTGAGAAAAGGTCTTGGTTTGGCTGGGTTTCCACATTTAAAGAAAGTGCAAAAAGGTCATAGTAATTAATGGTCTTTGGTTATCACTAGTCTACTAGGGGCTAGACTTTGAGACTAAGAAAACAGGAGACAAGGCTTGTGAAGTGCAGCTCACGCTCCGGAGAACTGCGAGGGCAGGCTACCGAGACAACAGGGCTACAATGGGGCCCAGTGTGGGGTCATCAAGTCAACTGAGAATTTGAATGTAAGAAAGGACATTGGGCAGGAGATCTGTCTTATGTATGGATCATCTCCAAGGAGCTTTAAGACAAGGGAACAGACAAATATGTACTCAGAGCCCAGGATCCAGGTCAGGGGTGGCAGAAATCCTGTAGTCCTTACTAAGAACGGCCTTGGATCAGGGCACAGCTGGGCCTCCAAGTAGAATCACCAACACCTCCAGCCAAGGGCTGGGTCTTCTACCCTCTGACCTTTCTCCCTTCTAGATGCCATTCTCTTCCAAGGTACAGTTCACAGCCACCTTCCGAGCTGTATTATTTGATTTCCCAATGACGTTCATCAAGCCTTGCTCCTCCACCCTGAAGAACCTCCCCCCCCCATGCCTTGGATTCCTCTATTGTGGTTGGGTCTGAGTTGAAGCTCAGACAGTGACATTGCCCAAGCAGATCAGTGCTAATGGTGACACTCACCAAGTGACTGTGTCGAAGACCTCACCCAAAGTCACTCTGCATCCTGTGAAGTCCTTCCTCCCTCCTCACTGCTCACTGCTGCACACAACCGAGCTTGGGCCTCTGAGATGCTAACTGGCTCCAAACTTGAGACTGATAGAAGTAGTTTTACTGGGAGATGCACAGGTGCCTCTGGCCAAGAGGTGACCCAGACTGAGCCGTTCAAAGCAACAGAGTAGTGGGAACCTTGCTCTTATATTTTCGATGTTTCTGAGTTGACCCACTAAATAACATAGTTTGCTAACTGACTTCTGGAATATCAGTTTTTAAAAAAGAATGACAGAAAAGAATTTAGAAGCAGAGAAAAAGCAAAGTTTCACTTGAGGATATTACTTGTGGTTGACACTTGCCTTTCCTCAAAATGCACTCCTGACTTTGTGTCCTGTCCTCAGAGTGATACTGTGTCAACCAGACATTGTCATCTGCTGAGCAACTCACTTAGGGCTTCTTGGCTGTGTCCGAAAACTCCTCTCTATTGCGTGGCTGCCTCCCATCCCCCTCTCAAAACTCAGAGCCTTTGTTGACGTTGACAGCTCATCCCTGGGCCATCATTCATTCTACCCATGGCAAACTTTGGAGAAAATAAAAAACCCTGCTCCTCTAATCTCATTAGAAGGGCTGCAAATTGAATTTAGCCCCTCTCAGTGTCCCCTCAGCTGGCTGTCATTAGGAGCAGAGGCTGGGCCTTGGCTGAGACCCAAAGACCAGCTAACTGAATTTGAGATGCTGTGGTCTTGACAGGCCAAGGGAGGTAATTGAAGAGCCGTGGGGCTCCTGGTAGCATTTCAGGCCAGAATTACACTGGGGATCCAAAAACCCCCATCTGTACTGGTGTCGAGGGCACTAAAAAGTCACCCACTGGGCTCCAGGATCAAATTATTGATAAAGAGATCATTCCCAGTGGAAGGTAGGGGAGGCGATGGCAGGCTGCATTTGGTTATGATGCAAAGTGGGTGTCAGAGAAGAAAGGGACACCAGCCAGTGAAAGTCAGCAAAGCCACCAAAGTTTGAAATAATCTGCAGGGAGTGTTGCCCAGTCAAAAGAAAAGGCTGTTTAGGGAGACTCCCAGACGAGCCCACATGGTGTGAGGAAAAGACAGAGGTTCAATCTCTAGACATTATTTGTATACTCCCTAGCTAGTCACATCCTGCACATTTTTAGCTTCTTCCTTTTTTTTTTTTTTTTTATTTTAACAAATTCCAAGCACAAGAGGGTACATGTAACCAAGTCAAATATCTGCAAGGGAAAGTTTCCAGATATCAAAATCCAAGGATGCCCAAGTTACTTCTGTAAACTGTGAAGCGTTTGCATCTGACCCGTGTCCATCTTCCAGGAGACTGTCAATCCTCTCTAGGGTACTCACAATGCCTACTATAGTATAAGCACCGTATATAGATGGTCGGGACACTATATTGTTTGAGGAATAATGACAAGAAAAGAGCATGCTCAGTACAGACGCAGCTCTTCCATTGTGACTATTTTTGATCGGCAGTCGGTTGAATGTGTGGCTGCAGGCAGAGCCTAGAGATACAGGGGATAGCTATTGATCAGATGTTCCCGTGGAAGGAGTATGGGTTAGATCTCTGAGGTTCCTAGTCCCTAGATCTATTCTAAGTATCTCAGTGAAGCTGAGATCCCAATGAAGCCTTGCTATGTTAAAACCTGTTTTAAAGAAGAGAAAGACAGCAATCACCACCTATTATAGGGGGTACCAAGCCTGTGCACACAGCCATAAAACATGATCCGTGTTATTATTGCTGGAATTTGCACTTTATGGATGAGGAGACCAAGACTCACAAGGGTTAATCAGTCCCTTGTCCAATGTCATGGGGACAGAAAGAACTGGGGTTGGGTTTTACATCTAGGACTTCCTGGTTCCAACATTCCTCAGGTCTCTGTGGTTTAGGAGAGAGAGGGTAGTTCCTCCTTTACAATGTCACATTGGCAAGATCTGTCACTCAGAGACAATGTGATTAGGAAGGAAGGAAGGTCCTTGGGCATTTCTGAATCGCTCTCCTCCTGGAAAATGGCAGTATGTATAGATGCTCCTTAACTTACAATGGTGGTGTGTTCTGATAATCCCATCATAAGCTAAAATATGTTTACAAATGCAGTAGTGTATCTAATCTACCATACCTTAAAGATACTTAAAACACTTCCGTCACCCTGAAGGGATGCACGAAGCTTATCTTATAATATGCTGTCGAACGACTCATGTAAGTTATGAAATACTTTACTGAAAAGGAAAAACGTGATCACATGGGTGTGATTTTTCATCATACAACTGAAAAATCTGGGCTGAAGGGATGACTCAGCAGTAAGATCAACACCGCTCTTACAGAGAACCAGAGTTCGGTTCCCAGCACCCTGTCAGGAGGCTCACGACTGCTTGTAATCACAGGTCTGAGGGGATCAGATATCTCTGGGCTCCCAGGGCGTTTTCAGTCTATGCACATACACACAGACAGACACATACATATAATTAAAAATAAAAATAAATCTTTCAAAAACAAAACCCTGAAAAATCGCAACTCAAACTACGGCAAGTCACGGGCCCTCTCTGCCAGGAATTACCCCCCTGGGTGTACTGCAAGGATCAAAGGAGAAAGTGTACATTCAAAGGCCGCTGTGCGGCGCCTAGCATAGCTGCAGTGTGAATCCTACCCACTTGCAGCCTGGAAGGCCTGAATCTGCAGCTCAGTGTGAGGCTGTGGTGGTTCCCTTGCCAGGCCTCCCCAGACTTAGGGTCACATTGGCATTCACAGAACCTGCTCAGAGATGCAGTTTCTGCTGAGAAGAATGAATGGATTGGAGGTTTTCCTCTCTGTTTCTATTCATTGGCTGTTTTTTTTTTTCCTGCCTTAAATTCTCTACAGAGGAAGAGTGACAGCTTGCACACCTTCCCATGCCATTATTATAAAGTCCTCACTATTCACAAAGATTATCTTACTGAATTTAGTAAATTATTGAATTTCTGCTCAGATGTATCTTTTTGTGGATAGATGTGTTTTTTTATTTTTTAAAGATGGAAATAGTGCATTTACTTTATATTTTTATATTTCAAGTACTAAATATAGCTTGAAAGTTATCTTTATGTTACAGATTGTTAAAGCATGCAATCTGCTGCTTCTCCCATGAATTATGCAGAAACTACAGGTCTCCTAGCTGTCACTCTGTATCCAAATTGTGTTGAGGTATCAGATTCAATGAGCCTGTTAGTACATCCTGTGTGCCTGGTTCTGGGTTGACAGACATGTCCGTCCATACCATATCATTTTAATCAACTATCAACTCCTGTGGCCCCTACTTTATAGGTAAGAAGGTGCTTCAGAAAATTCAAGTGGAGTTTTAAGGCTCTAACTGGAGGACTTGAATCTGAACCAGGACTCCCTTACAAACGCCATCTCCTGGAAGCTTCCATCACACTTTGTGTGGCTGGAGAGATGGCTCAGCTGTTAAAGGCTAGGCTCACAACCGCTACACTATGTGTTCCTGCTGCATTCTGAAGAGCACTTACAATGGTCCTCCCTAGGAAGCAACTTCCAATTGCTTGGAGTTGAGAAAAATGGTGGAGCCCTTTTCTTTCAGACTTAGTCAAATTCGTTTATTTGTAGATGAAGAAACTGGGCTTCAAGAAGTTAAATAGTCTGCCCTAGGTCACATAGGTCCATTGTGAGCTAAAACTATCCTTAAAATCTTGGTTTGCCTAATAGTATGATTCCCCTACTGGCCCACAACTTCATTCTCTAGTGGGCTGATCAACTTGAGATTTGGGACACCCTGATGCTGTCAAGGTAATTCTTCTCTGCACGAAGTCTTCATTTAGTGCTGGCCTCCTCTCGGATGTTGGACATGTCTAGGGGAGGTTTCCATCACTGAGTAGTTTCAAGGCAGGAAATCAAAGCCTTATAGTGTTCAGGAGTTACTCACTGTCAATGGGCTGAAAAGCCTATGGGTAGAAGATATAAAACTAACTCCCACTGTTCACTACCTCTTCCCCTAAAGGCCCAGGCGCTCTTACCATTGAAGGATCTCTAGGCACTCAGAAGGGCCTTTTGAAGAACATGGTATAAGACTCGAGTTGACAATGAGTTATGCAAGGTAAGTAGTTAAGTGCCCCAGAGCTAGGCTGTGTGAGTCCAAATCCTACCACAGCACACTCTCAAGCTGAGCAACCTCAGCCTGCTCATCACTTTCCCAGGGCCTGGTCTGTATTTGGGAACAATCCTAGGACCTGTGGTTAATTAGAGACGGCTTCAAATTCTCTGATCTCTGACACGTCTCCATTCAATGGCTTCAGCTTCCCGCCCTTCTCCTTAAATCTGAGCGGGCTCATGATAGATTTTACCAATAAGGTCTAGACAAGGGTCATTGTGTGACAGAGCAGGACAGTGAAGAGGTTCCTCCAGCTTGCATTCTTGCTGAGGCCATTTCAGGTTTAACTAGAATTTGATCTCCTTGATGGAGAATCCCATGGAAAATTACCCGACTCTATTCTAGGAACCCGAGGTCAGGGTATCCGAGCTAATTTATCTTAGCTTCTGTTTAACTGCTTGCTCTTGCAGAATCCCCTCCAGCTAACTGCTTATCATTGCTTCTGCTAAACTGCTTGCTTCTGCGATGCTCCTCAGCAGCTGCTGAGAGAGATGTCAGGATGTGGTTTTTGCCTTCAAAATCCCTGAGCTCTGGACACATGGGGCTACACTTAGGTCCTGAGCACCTGAGTGTTGTCCTAACCAGCAGTAACAAAGACTTTCTATCGGCTATAAACTGTGTCTAGGTGGTTATCTCTGGTGGGCAACCCATAATAACTTTTCCATTGTGCCATGCCTTGTCTTCAAGGGGTGATCAACTTTTGCTTTGGTCTTGTGAAACCTTAAAATACCACAGAGAAGATTAGATTAACCAAGGCCACCTTACCATATTGAAGTCCAAACTAGACACTTCAAGTGGCTGTGTGTTTGGGAAGAGGCAGCTTCCAACTGTGCTAGCCTTAAGTATCATCACAACTGTGTCTCCACACCTTCTCGAGCAGAAAAAAAATCTTGTTCTAGTATCTAACACACAGAATCATGAGGAACAATAGTAACAAGGCGTTGGTTTTAGACACTGGGAGTAATTGGTTATATAGCAATAGTTATTGGAACAGGAGTGGGGGATGAAAGAATTAAATGTCCTGATATACCTGTGCTGTTTAGAGCAGCACAGGTGTATCAGGACATGGTCAGTAAGAGTGAGTCATTGCACATTTAATTAATTAATTTATTTATTTATTTTTTTGGTTTTTCGAGAAAGGGTTTCTCTGTGTAGCTTTGCGCCTTTCCTGGAGCTCACTTGGTAGCCCAGGCTGGCCTCGAACTCACAGAGATCCGCCTGGCTCTGCCTCCCGAGTGCTGGGATTAAAGGCGTGCGCCACCACCGCCCGGCTTCATTGCACATTTAATACCCAGTTGTTTCACACCCTAAAGCAGCTGGGAGATAGTCACAGCAATGAACATGTTAAAGTTATATGACTTTATGGAAACCAGAGGTAAATTTTATACTCACCACTGACGAATATATTTCCTCAAAGATTCAGGGTTCCAGTGCTGTTCTGTGTCTCGAGGAGATGTAGAGATTCAGTCTCTCATCATGGGAGGACACCTGCAGCTCTCTGGGTTGTCCTGGAGGGGTCAGGCCCAGGAATCCTGTTCCATCACGGCTGATGAAAATTCAGCTGCTATCGATTGGGCAAGCACTGATGCCCTTCCAGGGTCAGGAGAGAAACCCCAATCATTGTTGAGTAAATACAGTATTCTGTTCACTACATCAATTAGGCTGACCCCAGGGGCTCCAGGACCCCCTGGCTCCCCCATTTGCAATGACAGCTGCCATGCTAATGAATGCACATTGACATGATAATTAAGCCATTACACAGAAGGGGGCTGCCCTGGTAGCGGCAGCTTCCTGGGGCCAGCTAGAACTGGTAGAGGCAAAGGGGCGACAGAGTGATGTGACATGCGATGCCTTGGTTAGTCCCTGACTCACTCCCATAGGCAGACAGGCTGCCTCTGGGGGTGAAGGCAGGGGTGAGGTGGGGAGGGTGAGACTAGGTGGCATGCTGCCCTAACTCTGCCAGTACTTGCTTTATAGCAAGACATCCCTAATGGGATGCCACCTGAAAGACATTCCCTGTTCCTTTGTGGAGGGAGGCATGGCACCTGTCAATTCCAGCAGGGTTTCTTCTCCAGAGTGACAGGCAGAGGAAGTTTGGGAGAATGAGGACCCTGAAAGGCCCACGCCTTGCCTGCCTGGCACCAGTGGGAAAAAGCCAAGTGACCATCTTCTCAGCGTCTTGGGGGAGACGACTCCCTGTGTGAGCAATCACAAACTTAAGAAACCTGTGCCTTAGCTCCCTGTGACTGACTGAATGTAGTCTTCCTGCCCGGAGCACCGACTGAGGAGTGGGGTGGACCAGGAGCGCATCTCTACTCGGCAACCCCTCGGCCGTGGATTTAGAGTAATCAGATGGCTTTTTCCTGGCTTCATTTTCTCCATTGTAAAATGGCCCGAGGATAACTTGCCTTCCCTACTGTGCTGAGGAGCAAATGTGGTTGATAGATGTAGGGCAGCATTTTACAAAGACCACAGAACCACCTACCATGGCAGAGAGCTCTGTGGACAGAGGAATCCGTGTGTTTGGTTACGGAACTTCTAGAAGGGCTTCCAAACTTTGGTGACTGCCTAGAGGTGAGGCTGCATGCAGAGTGAGCTGAGTATAAACAAAGTAATAAAGAGAGGCAGAAAACAGCACTTCCATGTCACCTTATGATACGTGACTTATCACACATTTATCTCCCTACCATTCATCCAGTGCGTATTAGGGCAATATTGCATGGAAATAAACACAGACCAAATCAATGCCTGGTTCTTAAAAACACCTTGTCGGTAAATGGGTGGACGGGTTAAAAGCCATCGTTGCCATCCTGCTCTTCCGTGCAGGGGAGTGGGCAGCTTGCTTCACGTGCCTTGCTCCACACTGTCTATGTCCTGCCTCTCCTCCCTAGGTTAATCCAATTCAGGCTGAGCTGCAAAGGTGTTGGGTGCAAAGGCACCTTGGGTGTGACCTTGGGTGTGCAGTTTCACAAGAGAGCCACAGAGCAAGCGATAATCTGGAGAGTATATATTTATTTGTACATGCCAAAGCCTGTCAGGCACAAGGCCTCACCAGTGGGCAGGCTAAGTCACCCCAACACTGCATTCAAACCTGAGGATTCTGAAGTCACGTCTGTGCTTATCAGGGGAAGGGCTGTGATTGATTAGACATGTCCACCACAGACACAGGAATGGAGAGAAATGACTCTTCATGCCAGATATTTGTCCTCTCAGGTATAGTGAAGGTCTAAGATACCTTCCAGCGACGAACTTCTCTCTGTCTCCTTTACTGTGCTTTTTAATGGTAAGAGATAACCCATCCATGTGCGCCTCACACTGTGTGCACTACGGCTCCCTCCATGAGCTGAAGATTGCTTCTTTCTCCTCCCAATCACCCGCGCTCCCCAAACTTGAAATCTGTCACATTTGATTTGTCAAAGTAGCCAAAAAAGAAGTCAAGCTTGTAGACTAATTCAACCAACACTTACCAAATGTCTATCGTGTCACAGGCTTTCGGAGTAAAGAATGGTGTGCTTCAGGTTCTGGAGGGGTATAGCTAGTGTTGGTGTGTGCTGTGGTGGGGTCAGGAGGGAGGTAAAACATTTGTAGACACTTTCCTGCATCTCTTGGCCAGAAGGCACAACAGCTAGAGTAATGTAATTCGGTGTTTAAGTGTTCTCTGGAAGGGCCCTGAGAATGACTTTGTGACGGCTGCCACCGCTGGTGCTCTGGGTGTTCAAGCCAGGGGTCTAAAACTGAGTTCTTGGGATCCCCACTCCCTATCAGCCTGGGCGTATCCACATAGCTAAAATGAGAGGTATTGTTGGTTTCTTTCTACTCTTCGCTTTTAGGGGGCCTGCCACCCAGCTCCCAAATAAAGACATGGAGATTTATTCTTTCTTCTGAATGCCGGGCCTTAGCTTGACTTATTTCTAGCCAGCCTTTTTTAAATTATCCCATCTACCTTTTGTCTCTGGGCTTTTACCTTTCTCTATTTCTGTATATCTTTTCTTTCCTTCTTATTCCGTGTCCAGCTGTGTAGCTGGGTGGCTGGCCCCCAGCACCCTCCTCTTCTTCTCCTTTTCTTACTCTTCCCTCTTTTTGGTTTCTCCTTCTATTTATTCATCTTGCCTGGCAGCCCCATCTATCCCTCTCCTTCCTTGCTATTCATCATTCAGTTCTTTGTTAGACCAATCAGGTGTTTTAGACAGGCAAAGTAACACAGCTTCACAGAGTTAAACAAATGCAACATAAAACAAGGCCAACACATCTTTCCATTATTAAACAAATGTTCCACAACATAAACAAATGTAACACATCTTCAATTAATATTCCACAACAGAGAGGAGTTCTGGCTAGAGCGCCCCTTTGACCACTGAAATGTACAGAGGCCCTAAGTTTTTGTCAAGTTCACCTGTTCACATTTGTTTTTCAGAGTTTCTAACGAAACCAAGGCCTTGTGCATGCTAGACAAGGGCTCTATCACAGCTGAGCCTCTGAGCCTTCGGGCTCCTTTCTGCGGTAAACCCTTGTAGCCAAAGTATGATCCCTAAACCAGGAGCATCAGATTATCTAGGCGCTCAATAGAAATGTATCATCTCAGACCTCCCAGAGTTGTATCTGATTGCAGCGAGAACCTCAGGTGATCCCTGTGCACAAGGCAGCTAGAGAGACAGCAGGCTTTGGTGCTACTGTGCTGTTCATGCTGACTTGCTGGCTGTACATAGCAGGCGCTCAGCCTCACCCCTTCTCTCTCTCCTTCTCTTTATATTAATGCTCCCTAAGAGCTGTCCACCCTTCATCTGTAAGCTTGCATCAGATGCATTCTCTCCTGTCTTGTTCTGCTACCTTGATCCTTAGACTGGTGGAAGAAGCTTCTACGGCCACACCTGGTGGACCTCATCTGCCATAGTTCAATGGCACGAAGCTTCTGCACTTACCCTGCTTGTGTTGTCATGACCAATAGGTGCCATTGCCTTTACATTCGCTTAAAAGAGACAGAGAGGACTCTATTAGACTGTGAGAGAGAGTGAGAGATGTCGGGGAGACAAGGAACATAAAGGACAGAGAGTGTATGTGGAGGGGGCGGCGGTGGGGGGGAGGGGGAGGGGGAAGAACAGGAAACTTACAGGCAAATGTTGTTGGTTACATCTTGGTTAGTAAGTAGCTGCTGTAGTGAGCAGTGACTCTGTGTCTGAGATGCCAGTCGTGTGCCAGCTCCTGTTATGGCCGCTGAGGCTACTAAGGGCAGCTAGGCTCGCTACACCTGAAATGTGGAGGGACATATTCACTGATGAGCGGCCATCAAGCTGGAGAAAGGCTGTGGACAGATCTTGGTGGTACCCTGGCAGGATAAGTTTGCCACCTACCATGACTAAATGGTCCCTCCTTGTCACCAGTGAGGTTTTGGAACAACTGAATTCTAAAGCCACCTAATGCATGAAAGAATTCCATATAAAACAAGTAAAGTGATTGAGGGTCCTTTGTCCTGTCACATCTGTTTCTTGGGAATCATTTAATGAGGCTCTCATGATCATGGATATTTTATTTGTGTACATGTGTGTACACATGCATGTGTGCATGCACATGGAGGCCAGAGTACAACCTCGGGTGCCATTCCTCAGTAGACACCATCCACCTACATTTCTGCAACCAAGATTCTCGCTGGCCTGGGACTCACCAGGTAGGCTAGGGTGGCTGGCCAGCTGTCACCAGGGATCTGCCTCTCTATCCCCCCAGCACTGTAATTATAAATGCTCACCACCACACCCACCTTTTTCTTTCTTTCAGTCTTGGAACTGAACTCAGATCCCCAGGATTGCAAGGCAAGTACTTTACCAATGTCCTGTTTTTCTAGATGCCGTCCCCAAATATTTCATACGTGCCATCTCATACCTATATATACCATACATACCTATAAAATTGGTAGCAAAATGAGGGAAAAAATAGAGCGATATGACATGCATGAAGGTGAGCCAAGCTCTGTACCCGGGTCTCTCGTGGGGCACAGGGGGTGGAGGATAGCTGGAGGCTGGCTTCACAGACTGCACATTCTCGCTTTCAGTCAAAGTTTTGGAGCCTGACTAAGTTAATTGAACAGGAAACTTTTCCTGGCCACTAAAGAGGAAATTCACCCGAACCCCTTCCCTCAGGGTTGGCCCTCAACTGGGACAAATGACTGGGGACCGCCAGGATGTTGAAAAGCTCAGCCATGTCCTGGGACCCCAGGAACAGCTAACTCCACACTCGAGGCTATCAGGAACACACTGCTGAGTGCTTAGCTTTAGTCATCCTCCCCCCTGTGAAATCCTGGGGACTGTCAAATAAATGACAAGACCCATTTTACAAGTAGACCAGAAGTCTGCTGTGGCGAGGCTGAGCTGATTTCGTATCTTATCTCGAGTCATCAGTCTCTCATTCAGCCTTCCACAAACAACTCAATTGGGAGATTGGCAGAAGGGGCTGATGGTCCAAGCGTCTCTCAGGACTGTGGTTTATCATGAGTCTCAAAAAAACGAGCAAGGGCTGAGCTCAGCCCCCTGCTAAGGGGAACTTGGTTAGGTGGGCCAGAGAAGCAGAAAGATTCAGGCACTGAGCTACAGAAGGTGGCCTCCGGGTTTTGAGAGTGACAGTGATAATGGCCATGAAGACAAAGTCAGTGATAGGTAGGATGTAGTTTGTGCTTACGGAATGCATTTTATTTATTGTAGCATGTGCTGTTCATGCATTACTTCACTACCTCAGTCAGCCTTGGCAGCTCCTTTTTAGGTAAAGAAACTTAAGCTCAGAAAGAAACTTCCTAGGTTGACACACCTGCTGAGGTTTAAATTTGAAGTGTTGGATTCTAGAGTTGCTTGTCGACTTACCTGTGGTGAAATAAAAAAAAAAAATCACTTTTCTCACAAGATAAAATTACAGAGACCACAAAGACTATGTCCAGAGTGAATTTTCCTGAGGAAATGTGGTGCCCACACCCTTTGCTCCATTATCTCTCCTCATCTTCCTCTGGGACCCCTTTCATCTTGTGGTTTTTTTTTTTTTTTTTCATCTATATGACATTTAGTGTCAAGACAAGGTTTTAACTTAAAAACTACAATCAGATGAAGCAGAACAGAATTCAGGAGTAAGACTCACCAAGCGTGTATAGTGTGGAGCTGTATAGTTTCCTGAGTAGCAAGGCTAATTCTGCATTCTTGGAGAGCAATGCGGCATTAAGGAGCAGAGCTCCAGGGCTGCACCCCATGTAAATGCAGCAAGGCTCCTAGATTCTAAGGCCAGGCCTGCATTCTGGGACTAGGCATTCTTGGGTCAAAGTTCCACTCCAGATGATGAACAGAGAAAGAGCTCAGCCTTAGATGATACTCTAACATGTAAAGCAAATGCTATGGTAATCCCTCCTCTGCTGGGTGTGTGAGGATGAAATGAGACAATGGACGCAGAACGCTTTGCAGGGTGTTTGGCACAGGGCTTGATAAATGGAGCCTGCTGTCTGTTTGCTCAGCAAATGTTAGCATCTATTTCATGTATCAGCCTTAGTATAAGACTGCATTTTAACCATCTTCTTTGGAGCTCCCGGGAGGTGTTCTGGTTTTCTTCATAGAGATCTCACACATTCAGTTTATTACTTGGCTTTTGAAGTTTCTGGTTGCCGTTTCGAATTGAAACCTCCAGCTCTGAGTTCTTTAAAACTTTTTAAAGTCATGAAATATTTAAAATATGCTGTTAAAAAAAAAAAAAAAAAAACCTCTAAAATTCAACCCAAATAAATTGGCTTAGCTTCAGCTCTCTGTCCTGTAGAGGATACCAGCCAAGTCAAAGGACCTGAACTAAGAGGTCGTTTCCCTGTCCTGCTGACCGAGGGAGGGGCAGCTCTCCTGTTTCACTGTCTGGGAGACATGGGGCTCTTCCTTCACAGTAATTGTCAGGGTTGTCCATGACTGATGCCCTCAAAAGGCTTCTTCTTCTACTCCTATGGACACACAAACATAAGAACCAATATAAATATGCAAACCAGCAATAAGCCGTCTACTTCCTTTTAAAAACAGTCTACTTCCTTTTAAAAACAGAGATCAGTTTCTTGATGTCAATAAACACCAATACTGAATAGTATTCATTTAGGTTGCACTACACTGGTAAAAATAGTGATACTTTTGTTTCCTGATTTATTTTGCCATTAAAAACTGCCCAGTGATTGTAAACATGATTGATGTGTATCTTTGATTTATTTTCTTGTTGCATTTAAAACACATTTATATTGCAAAATCAAACAGTTTGGATATTTTAGAAACTTTTAATTTTTTGGTGTTTTTAAAAAGATTTGGTTCATTTATTTTATTTGTGTGTGTGTGTGTGTGTGTGTGTGTGTGTGTGTGTGTGTGTGTTGTGTATGCTATGTGCCAATGGAGGCCAGAAGAAAGTTGTGGGCATCTGGGAGCTGTAAGTACAGACAGTATGGGAAAGCTGTGTTTTCTGAGGCTGTGATCTGAACAGCAGTCCTCATGATTATACAGCAAGTACTCTTAGCCACTGAGCCATCCTCCAGCCACCGCTTCAAAGATTTTAAATACTGACAAATTATTCTTTGAATAAATTGAGCTGGGGCTGGTGAGACGGCTCAGTTGGTAAAGCCCCTGCTGTACAAGCCTGAGTACTTGAGTTGGATCCTGAATAGCCATGTAAAAGGCAAGCACAGCATATACCTGCAATCTCAGAGGAAGGAAGATAGGTGGGGCTTGCTGGCCAGCCCATAGAACCACTCAGTGAACTAGATCTATTTCAGAAAGGGTTGGAGAAACAGTTGAGGAAAACACCCCATGTCAACTTCTGGCTTACACACATCTGTGGGTTCACTCACATACACACACACACACACACACACACACACACACACACGCACACGCACACGCATACGCGCGCACGTATACACACACACACACACACACACACACACACACACACACACATACACACAAATAAGCCAAATCAATTTGTTTTAAAAAATCTGCACCAGCCTTGATTAATAATATCTAATCATTGCAAAGTTAAGGTTTTAAAACATCTTGATTTCTTATGATATCAGATTACATTTGCTTTTTTGCCTGGCAACAATGAATATTTTCCCCATATTTATTGATTAGTAGTATTTTTATAAGTACTATATTTTGTCTTGTTCCTGTTGAATTCAGCATTTTCTTATTGTTTTATGAGGACTCACAAAAAATAGTAAAAATATTTTTCTATCATATTTTGCAAATATTTTTATGTTTGTCACTTTGTATTTTCATTTTGTCTTATAGTGTTTTAAATCTTTATTTGAAAATATTTTTGGACTTCAGTGGATTTTTCAATGCCTCTTGATATGAGATACAACCAGTTCATTGTTTTGCCTCAGCTTATTTATCTGTTTTCTCGATGATAGATATTGATGAATACTCAGAATCATGCTATCACAGTGATTTAGTGTTCATATATATCTTTGATGTGATCCTATAAGCATTTCTCTAGGCACATAAGGATAGGGGGAATGTTGTGGGGTGGATTCATTGGATAGAGCTCCCAGAACAAACATACAAACTCGGTGGTTTAAATAGCAAACATGCATTGTCTCACAGTTCTGAAATGTAAATGCCCCCAGACAAGAGACTGGCAGCACAATCCTCAGTTGTCCTGTTTCTTTTTCATGTTATTAGATGAGGCCCACCTAGGGGAAAAACCTTATTTAACTTACATCTTCCATGATCCTGTTTCCAAACAGGGCCCCATTCTGATGCGCCTGGGGCTAGGACATCAATACGTAAATTTTGGGAGAATAGAACTCAATCCATACACACACACACACACAGAGAGAGAGAGAGAGAGAGAGAGAGAGAGAGAGAGAGAGAGAGAGAGAGAAAGAAAGAGAGAGAGATTTCCATGTAGGGTAGTTTTTAACAATTTGACACAAATTTAGAGTTATTGGGAAAGAGGAAATACCAATTGAGAGATTGCCTCCATCATATTGACCAGGATAGTCAGGGTTACACAGAAAAGCCCTGTCTTGTGGGGGAGGGGCACGGACGGACGGATGGACGATGGACTGGACTATGAATTGGGTGAAGATGAAGTCCACAGAATGGGAATCTTTCTCAGCTACACATCTGACAAAGGACTAATATCCAGAATACATAAAGAACTAAAAAGCAAGAGTCAATTGAACATCCTCCTCCACAGATACTTTCTCAGCCATGGTCATTGCTGCTCTATTCACAACAGCTAGGAAATGGAGAGAACCCAAATGTCCTTCAGCTGAAGAATGGGTAAGGAGATGTGATACATATACACTATGTAATACTGTTCAGCTGCTAATAAAGCTAATAAAAATGAAATCATGAACTTTGCAGGTAACTAGATGGATCTAGGAGAGATCATCCTGAGTGAGGTAATCCAGTTCCTCAAAAGACGAACATTGTATGTTCTCTCTCACTGGAGGCTCATAGCTCCAAATCTTCAGATATGAGTACATCTACTGGAATAACTACAGAAACTAGTAAAGTAAGAGGGAACCATGGCCAAAGTAGAGGTGTGGGGGAGCTGAAAGGGTATTGGGCGCTGGTGGCTGGCACTGGATCGGCGCTGGCTTGTCAGTGGCAGAAGAGTCACGAGCCATGGTTACCAGAGTTAGAATGGGCTTTATTAGAGAGAAGAGGGGATAGGACAGAGAGGGAGATGCAGAGAAAGAGAGAGACAGAGAGAGACTGAGAGCAGAGAGAGATGCAGAGAGAGAGCGTGGAGAGAGAGCACAGAGAGAGAGTGAGGGGGTGCACGTCCGGCTTTTAGGCTGGGATGCAGTCGCCCGCTGATGACGTAATAAGGTACCAGATGAGACCCCCGAGCTGTGCATATACAGAATTCTTACAGGAGCAATAGATGGGAAACAGCAGAGTACAGGTGATATGATAGGGAGAATGGGAAAAGGGAACCACTAATTGGGGATGAGGGGGGATATAAATACAGGAGAAGAAGGATAAAAGAACAGTAAGAATGCCTGAAAAGTATGGAAGACAGAATTTTCTCAATTTCTTGCCTTGAGAAAATTCCTCCCAGAGTCCTGGGAAAGACACTGAGTACGGCATGGGGTTTTCTGAGGGAAAGGAATCTATGTACACTACGTTCTTTTGTCTGCTAACTTTATTCCTCTATGACAAAATTCTATCAATACAGCTTCCGCCCTGTCCTCACTTCAGCTCCTCTCTGTGCCCAGTTTTCCTGTCCTCATAGTTTTAGTAAGCTCCTATGCTTTTGACTGGATCATCGTCCTCTGTTCCTTCATCCTCCATCTAGCCTTCCTCACTCTTTACCCCTGGCCCTGATAAACTCTACAAGAAATCTGCTTTACCCTCTACAGAACCTCTGTCTTCTCCTCTCTCTGGCCATGTGGCTTTGAGTCTTCTCTGGAATTCTGCTCCAGTCCTTACTGCACCTGGCTATGCAAAAAGCCCTATTGTCCTCAGTCAATCTCTCTGCCATGCCCCTAGCCTGAGGGAAGGGGCTGGTCTGAGCTTCATTTGTACAAGAAACAAAGCTATGCATCTAGGAGCCTGCTTGTCTCCTAGGCTCAGTGGAAGAGTTAGTTACCTAGTGGAACAGTGTCTGAAAAGCTTAGCTGTTTGCCAAAGTAGTCTGGAAGTATTTGGGCACGCAAGAAGACAGCTGAAATATTAAAAACTGGATAACACCAAATATTTCATGATAAATGCCTTCCCGTTTGACAGACCCTTGGCCAGTCAAAGTATAGCTTTAATACACAGCTGAATCTCTATAATACATTCTTGTGGCCTGCAAGAGAAAAGGTCATAAGGAATCAGACTATTAACTATCTACCAAACCAAACCAAACCAAAACGTATAATACACATGTCTGTATATAAATATACACATGTATCTTAAATGAAATTTTTCCATCTAGGTGGACAGTGCTCCCTCCAAGAACTAAAGACCACCTAACAAAACCTCCCAACACCATATATTAGATGGCCTCTTTGGAGTTGTTGGTCAGTGCTAGCCAACAGACTCCAAAACATTGCAGGCTATTGCTATGGCCTTCAGTTGTTCCCAGAGGTGAAAGGTAAGTCACTATTGTTAAAGACACCATGCGCATCCGACATAGGGCCCAGAGGCCCTGAGCTAGAAATGACCTGAAATCCTCCCAGATTTCCTCCTACCATAAGGCACCATGCAAGCTTCCAAAGGAAGAAGCAACCAACTGTCCCACCCAGCTATGATGCCTATTAACCACAACAATGACCAGCATTGCACAATAACCCTAAGAATGCAGTAGTGGTACAAATACCTTGGTGGTAACCAACAGCTCTACAATTGGACTTAAGACCCACTCAACAAGAGGGCACGCATGCCTGGTCCTGGAAATCTAGCCAGCTCCCCAGCACTAGTGAAATCATAGATCTTGGAGGAAGACCTACAATCACCACTTTTCTAAACCAGCACAACCCCTAACTACATTCTAAATATTTGTTTTTAATACCCACAGATAACTGTAGGTCTCACTCCTCATCACAGAAACTCTCCTTTGTAAAGATGAATACCATTACAGAAAACACAACCAATCAACATTTAGAGTTGTGGAGCCCAGTTCCAATAGAAACACCTATAATACAATGCCTACACTTAAGGCTCAGGAATCATTGTAGAAGAGAAGGTGGAAAGAGCCAGAGGATTAGGGAATTTGCTGTACTAGTAGATCTCCTAGTAATGTCAGAGGCTACACCTGTAAAGGCTCACTAATGTGATTGCCCAAACAGGAGCTGAACAAGGACAAATGCTAATGTGGATGGGGGAAAGTCCAGGAGACTTCAGTCCTACACAAAGAAGTATATGCAACTATGGGAGACTGACAGTGGGAGACATAATCTTCCCCAGGGAAGAGCACACCAACTGGTTATCCAGTACCAAATGGTCAGTCCCGAAAACATACATGAATGGAACACTATACAAACTGAGAGAAGGTTGTATTTATGTATTTAGAAATGTATTCACATACACACATACACACATGCATACACCCACATGCACACACAAACACATACACATTTATGTATATAACACCAATTAATGAAAAGAAAGAGTTAAAAAAATTGAAAGAGATCAACGAGGAGTATGTGAGAGGATTTAGAAGGAGGGAAGGGAAGTGAGAAATGATGTGATTATATTATAATCTCATGAAATTAAAGAAAAAAAAAGAAATTAGGCTGAGTAAGCCATGGAGTTGAGCCAGTTAGCAGTGGTCCTCTGCGGTCTGTGCTTCAGTCCCTCCCTTGAGTTCATGTCCTGACTTCCCTTCATGATGGGCTGTAATCAGGTCATGTAAGCTGAAATTAACCCTTTCTTCCTCAAGTTGCTTTGGTCATGGTGTTTTATTACAGAATAGAAAGTAAACTGGGAGACCATGTTACCAACATCCTGCGCCAGCCTTCAGTTACATAATCTCACTTATGAACTTCGTTTTCTTCTTTCCCAGTCATAGTATTCTACTGTTCAATGTACCAATATTTAATTAAATAACACTACTAAGTAATAATATGTAGAACTTTTGCACTTTTATTTTTTTAATTAATGCTGTGAAAAACTTCATTGTGTCTATGATTATGAACATGATCTCAATATTGGCAGATTTTATATTAGCCAATCTAATAAGAACAAAAAAGTATCTCATTCCCATTAGCTTTCCTAATTGCTAATGAAATTAAAAACATTTTCTTAGCCATTCAAATTTCGTTCATTTCTGTCTATATCAGTAAGGATGCCAGTAAAACCAGTCAAACAAAGACCTCCAACACAAGGACTCAGATCATAAATATTCCCTCTCTTCTTGTATTATGGTGCAAAGGCCAGTGAGAAGGGCAAGGTTGGGAGACAGCTCTGCTCCAGGAAGTATCCCAGACTAAATCTTTCCTTTGTTACTGAACCATCTTTGAGGGCACGGCCTCAGTTCATCAGATGACTCAGTGCCTTAAGCCTGCATTCTAGCCTGGAAGCAGCAAGGAGAGCCTACGTCCTGTGCACACAGCCATCTCTACACAGTCTGTGAATGCGTGCTGTAGATATTACCTTTCATTGCGGCATTTGAATTTTATTGCCTGCCTTCCTGTGGTTATGTTTTTTGTTGCTATCTAACCATATGTGCATTGCTAAGATGGTTGTAATGCATTACTCCATTTAATTTACTAATTTTTGTTGTTGTTTTTGAGACAGAGTTTCTCTGTGTAACAGTCCTGGCTGTCCTGGAACTCAGTATGTAGACCAGCCTGGCCTCGAACTCACAGAGATCTACCTGCCTCTGCCTTCCTGAGTGCTGGGATTAAAGGAATGTGCCACCATGTCTGGCTATATTTTTAAATTTTTATTTTTAATTAAAATAATGTATCACTTCCCTTCTTCCATCTCCTCCTTCCAATCCTCTACCCTGCTACATCTCAAATTTATGGCCTCCTTTTCTCTATTAAATTATAAGATATCCATATATGTATAAGTGTATACATGAACAAAAATGTAAATACAACATGCTGAGTCCAATTAGTGTTGCTTGTATGTATATGTTTTTAGGGCCAATCACTTGACATTGTATAACTAAACAGGGAGCTCATCCCTGAAAAGAACTGATTCTCCATTTCCTAGTAGTCATTAACTACTAGTAGCTCTTTCTCTAGGTGTGGAGCCCCATGAGATTTCCCTGTCTACAGTGGCATGCCAACTAGTCTTAGAATTGTTCAGGTCTTATTTAGGCAATCATATTGTTGAGATTGTATGGGTGTGACTTCCTTTTCAATTCTAGGAGACACGATCTCACAGCAGATGTCCTGGTCTCTGGCTCTTACAGTCTTTCCACCCCCTCTTCCTCGATGTTCCCTGAGCCACACTGGAGTAGAGTTCTATTGTAGATACATCAGTTGTGTTTGGTTGCCTCATTATCGGTTGTATTCTGCATTTTGACCCACTGTAGCTTTCTTCAATGGCCTCAGTCTGATGCAACAAAGGATCTTCTTTGATGAGGGGTGGGTGAGAGCAACGTTTCTCTGCGGTATAAAGGTAAGTATTCAGAGTTCACATAGGAATTATACTGATTTCGGGAACTGAAAGCAGTAGATTCTTCTCTAGGGTCCATGAGCCATCCAGCCATGGAGTAGTTGAGTAAGTGATTGGTACCAGGCATGATTTCTCTCCTTTTCAGAGGACCTTAAGTTCAATTAGACAGGTCCTGGTAAATGCCAAGATGTAAGTGCCACTGTTGCACCTTCAGGAATGTCTTGCCAAGATTCATTGCATCACAGCTTAGTGGGACTATTTACTGCTTCTCTCTATGAGCAGCTTGCATATCATCTACTGATACTACAGAAGCTAGTTCTCAGGGAGAAGGCTTTCCAGTCAGATGTAGCTTGATTCTTTCAAGTCCCTATGTTGGAAGTTCATGAAGTCTTAAGCAAAAGGGACTTACATTCAACTTCTGGGAAACAAGTAAGGTCACCAGCAATAGTCTATACTGTTTTGGGAGTTTCTTGGATTCCCCTGACAAACAACTTGAAAGAGGGTTTCTCGTACCTGTTATGGGGTTTTGTTGGATAGTGGTACAACTTCATTTAAAAACATATGTATGTTTGCGTGTATACACACATGTCTTATACCCAATTTTAGGTTAGTATAAAATAATGTTTCCTTATATTGTTTTCAAACATCCTTACTGTTATTTATCCTTTTTCCCTCCCTCCCTTTCACCAATTAAAGCCCTGCCCCCATCTCCCCACTCTTCCTTCCCATCATCTGTATCCTATTGGATTCCCTCTGTAGAGCCCCTCTCCATGGTCCCTTTTTATTTTTCTGGTTTCTCTGGTTACTCCAAATTAAATACTCATACCTGAAGATTTTGAGTTAGGAGCTTCAGATGAGAGAGAACATGCAATATTTGTCTTTCTGGGTCTGGGTTCCCTCACTTAACATAATATTTTCTAGTTCCATTCAATTTACAAAAGAGAAGTCATGATTTCATTTTTCTTTACAACTGAATCATATTCCATTGTATATATATTTCACACTTTCATTATTCATTCATCAGTTGAACATTTATGTTATTTCCATTTACTACTGCATATATGATAACAATAAAGACAGCTCATCAAGTATCTGTGGATAGGGTCAAGGTTCCTTTGGACAATGTCAAGGAGTGGGACATTGGGGTCATATAATAAATTTTATTTTTTGTTTTTTGAGAATTTTCTGCATGGATTTTCAGAGTGGCTGTACCAGTTTGCAATCCCATCAACAGCGAGTGAGGGCTCAATTTATCCACTAACAGAGAGTGAGGGCTCTGTTTATCCACCAACAGCGAGTGAGGGCTCCATTTATTCATGTGTTCTCCAGCACTCCTTTTGGACTGTCGATCTTTGCCATTCTAACTGGGGTGAGACGAACCCTCAAAGATGTTTTATTACACATTTCCCTAATTGTTACGGATCGTGAACACTCTGGGAGGTATTTCTTAGACGCTTTTGTTTCTTCCATTGAGAAGTCTGTTACATCCCCAGGCTCTTTTTTAATCGGGCCATATGTTCCGTTGACTTTCTGTTCCTTGAGTTCCAGATATTAACGTTCTATCAGACATTAGCTGGCAAGGATTTTCTCCTATTCTGTGGATTTCTTCTTCACTTGATTGTTTCCGTAGCTGTAGAGAACTTTTTAGTTCTGTAAGTTCCCACTTATAAGTTGTTGACCTTAATTCTTGGGCAAATGAAGTTTTCACATATATCAGTAAATGCTGAATTATTTCTTGATCTTTTCCCTGTCAATTTTCGTGAGAAGGTTGTAGAACTAGTTATCCATCTTCCTTTTTTTGAAATTAAAGTTTATATAAAGTAAAGGTTATTAACTTCTTGTAATGTTTATAAAACTTTCAAGTCATACATAATGTACAATGTTCTTTGTGCTAAAAGTGTTATCTGATAGTTTTCTTTAGTAGTTAATGAATTTTTCCATTTTGTTCACAGGTGGTCCTTGACAGGATGGTTTGAGTTAATTATAACATAAAAGTAAAGCTCATTCAATAAAAAACATTGTTGTTTAAGAAAGTTTTCTTGAGGCAGGGTCTCATGTAGCCTGGTCTGGCCTCAAATTTGCCATGCAGCTGAGGATAGCTTTGAACTCATGATTCTCCTGCTTCCATCTACCAAGGGCTAGGATCACAGGTGTGGGCCACGATGCCTGGCTAGAAACTTTAATTTTGGAGTTGTGATTGTTCCTTGTGCTGTTGATAAGTAACCAGATGCCCTCTCCATGTTGAGGAGCAGTGAGAAGCCGTCAGGCACAAATCAAGTGGCCTGCACCCTGCGGAGGGCTATGTGGCTTAGTCAGGACGGTCAGGAGTTTAGGTGGACTGAACTCACTCCCTAGTCATAGTGTTTTCATTCAGGATGGATTTGTTGGGATGTCCCCAAACAAGAAGAATCTATGTTTGTGTTTTCGAGAAAGTCAAGCTTCAGTTTCTCTCAAGATTTTGAATGTCTCTACTCTTTCTGTAGTTATATCCTCTTCCCATGTATGAACAGCTGTCCACTTCTTGTTGAAATCTGTTGATTCGGGTTTCATCCAGCTCAAAGCTAAACGTGTTCTAACTCATGGAGGCAGCTAAACAGGAAGACGGAGTGTGTGCTCCGACAGCGGACATCTACTCCATGCCACTCTACCTCTTCCGCCTTCATTCTTCACCTGTTGTTCTTCAAGAACTAAGCTGCCTCCTCCTCTAAGAAGCACTCCCTGACTACCCCGACCCAGAGAGTCTGGATGTTTTTCTTGTGCTCCCTAAAATTTGGATAGAAGTAATTTAAATTTTAAATTTAAATTGTGGGATTGCATTCAGGACAGTGACCTTAATCATGCAGGTGTTTTGTACACAAGCACACAGCAAACACTTTCTCAACAGGGTTGTCTTGGTGTGTACCAGGAAGGGAAGCTTGAGAACAGTCTCAGGCGAGCCCTTTGCCCAGAACACGATATCCCTGGGCTGTAAGAGATGTAACAGCTGTGAGAATTCACATACAGGGTGGCACGTGGGAAACAGGGAGGCCATCAGCTTCTCCTCTGTTTATTCTTTCCTCTTCCTCTATGTCAGCCTTAGCCAGGACATGGCAGAATGGTCTTATGGCAATCATTTCTCAGAAGCCAATCTGGGAGAGCCTTCCTTACTCCAGCTTCTACCCCAGCCAATCTCTCCCTCTCTGCAGCTGCCCTACCTCAACCCTAAGGTAGAGAAGAGGGAACAGGGAGGAAGCTGGGCTTGGGAGCCCTCAGACTCTGACTTGCCTCTGTCTCTTTCTGTCCACAGACTCCTAGGCCAGTGGTTTGTAACACGAATTGCTAAACTGCCTTATTAATTAAAAAAAATAACCCAGAGCCAGATATTGGGGTGAAAGCTGAGAGCTCAGAGGAATAGAGCAAGTTACAGCCACAAATTCTTACCACTAGGAAATCCTCAGCCCAAGAGAGGACTACTTCCTGTTTATTCATGCCTATATACACCTTTCTGTGTCCTGCCATCTTGCTTTCTCTCTCCACCCAGCTTCATCACTTCCTCTTTCCACCCAGCTCTATCACTCCTTTCTCATTGGACCACAGTGGATCACGTGACCACAGTGCACCAATAGCTGTGGTGAATGGGGTATTCCAAAATCATTGCAGGCCTGAGGCACAGACAAACTTCACTCCTTTATTCACTGAAGTGAACAAAGTCATCTAGTTCCTTTCCTGGACACTTATGCTCCAGTGAGGATGAAAGTTCCTGGTCTTCTAAGCACGAGCCATTACTCATGTACTTACAAATGCTCTGAGCAGGGCTCGAGAGGTAGCTCAGTAGTTGAGAGAACTTGCTCTTTCCAGAGGATATCTGGGTTTGGGTCCTAATACCCACATGGGGCTGCTCACAGCCACCTGCTGTTCCAGCTCTGGGGATTTGACGCACTCTTTTGGCTTCTGTGGATACTACACTCACTATGTGCAGAGACACAAGGACATACACATATATACATACTTTTTAAATTAAACAAGAACATCAGCAACTGCTCTGAGTACTGGGAAGGAGAAGGTGCCCAGGTTTGATCTTTCCATCTACGCATTGTTACGCACTTCCTCAGCCCAGCCTCCCTGTACTCAAATCTACCTCAGGCATTATTTTGAAGACTCCATGGCCAAGGCCATAAATCTGTGCCCTTGTTTAGTATGGCATGTCCTCTGCCTCTAATCCAATCTCCCTCTGTGTGTTCTCGGTGCTCGCTCATTCAGTCTGACATCTATTTAATAAACCTATTTGCTTTCCCCGTGACATGAGGCAGAAGTGGTGGGTGTTGAAGAGCTGTGAGGCCCTGGTGGACAATGAAACCCTTTCCCACTCAACACTCTTCCAGCTCAGCACAGATAAATTGTGGAGAACTGGAAATTAACCCACGCTATCTTCTTTTCTTAAGAAAAAAAAAAATCGTTGCAGACACAAGAAGCAGAGCATGCGCTGTAAGTGAAGGATGTCAGGGGGAAAAAAAATCACATTTCCTGGCTCCAAGGGCAGGGGTGATCCCAGATCAGGGGCCTGGGAACCTTTTCTCAATCTTGCTTTTATCACTTCAAAGCAGAAGGTCTTAAAGGAATGCCCTTTATGACTGACTGTCTTCAAAACCATGAAAGAAATGACGTCTTTTCTTGAGCCTAGTGGCTAGAAGTCAAGCAGTTCTCTGGGGCCCTTGGGTTCCAGAGCTCCACAGCCAGGACGTGGGATTGTGTGGCAGAGACAGCCCTGGCTCCACAGTCAGCAGACCCAACTGAGATTTGTCCTGTCGCTCACAAGCTTTATCACTTCAGGTCATTCCCCTCAACTCTCTGAGTCTTGTTTGCTTTATAAATGGGCATGTCATTTGTCTCACAGATCTGTCATGAGGACTAGATAGAAGAACAAATGCTAGGCTTTGGGGTACACAGCAATTGTCTGGCAAATCATAGCTAGCATTGTTTGTCCATAACAATCATAAGTGAATCTGTTGTCCATTCTGTTTCCCAATGACCAGATAGGCCTGTGCTTTGTTGGTATATTAGAGAAATGTGTTTATTTGGTTGTTGTGTGTATTAGTGGAGCCTATAACCCACTTCCTCTATCTTCAAACCTGAAGTTGGGGTACAAGATAATCTCTCACATTCCAATGAATGTCCCTTTAAGCAAAAACTGGAAGATGCTCGAGCCAGATCTGGGTTATCTTCAAACATGAAGGAAAGTTGTATTGTTGGGGCCGAACAGGGTGCAACCTCCACTAAGGACAGGTATGTCCAGGGGCCACGCTGGCTGAACAGTCACTTTAAACAGACAAGATTAGGAGTGCTAACAGATATGAAGCCGAGTTGTTCATGAGCAAAGATGATCCAACGGAGGAGTGAGTTGGAGTGGCAGCATCCAAGAGCAAGGGCTCCATCATCCATCTCTGGAGTCTACACTCGCACCTACACGTTTGCTAACAGTCCCTGGCAGGCCTTGGCAGGCCCAGCACCTCTGCAATCAGGTTGTGTGGGGTCTCTCCTTTGTTGCTGGTCTTACTAGCAGTAGGTGTGGGAATGGGGAAGATCCCAAGTGACGACGAACATTGCTTCACGTGACACTATTTCACTTATTATTTCTGCGCATCATCAAGCAACAGGTCGAGCAGAGTTTTAAATTAGCATAAGTGGGTCACTTGCAGTCAAGTTACATTGGAGTTATTTAGGACTTTGAGATCCTCCAAATTATCTACTATGTATTCTAACCCAATCTCCATGGTTCTTTTCATTCCAAACGAGAGTTTTTGCCTTGATGGTGGAGACCTGCTAGGATGAGGCGTGGGCCTTCCTCGAAGCTCCTTTACCGCCTCCAAAGACTTTAGTCTTTATCACCAACCTGAGACACTATAGGGAGGGGGTGGACTATTTAGATGGCGGAACCTAGTAGAAGGAAATTAGGTCAGTAGAGAAAAGCTCTTGAAGCTGACAATAGGACCCTGACCCCTTCCTGCCCCTCCTTCCCCTCCCTCTCTCCTCCACTCCTTCCCACTTCCCCACCTCATCTCCCTCTCCTGCTCCTTCCTGGCTGCCATAAAGTGAGCAGCTTCGCTCCCTTGCTACAGATAGGTCTCCAAACTACAGAGTCAAGTGACTGTGGTCTAAAACTCTGAACTGTGGGCCAAAATAGACCTTTCCTTTTAAAAGCTGTTTGTCTTGGGTATTTAGTCATGGCAACAGGAAGCAGACTATCACAACTATCCTTTGATTGTGTTTTGTGCTCCCTTCTTTTAAAAAAGGTATTATTTATAGTAATGTTTAGGCATGTGTGTCTGTGTAGGGCTATGCACACATGAATGCAGGTACCCACAAATGCCAGAGGTGTCAGGTCACCCAGATCTGGAGCTGCAAGTGGTGGTGAGCAGTCTGATATAAGTGCTGGAGTAGTACATGCTTTTAATCACGGAGCTAGCTCTGGTCCCTTCTATACCTAATTCATTGTATTATCTCTCCTTCAGCTACAATTAATTTTTCAATACCACCTTCACATTTTCCCTCAAAATGGTGAGAAACATCCTGAGCCAATCACCATCTTTCTGCAGTGGGTCCATACACGCAGCAACAACAACTCCATGCCAAAGTCCTTGTGGCCACCACTTCCTTTGTTCCACTTACACACATCACTGGTGTCCCAACCACATCTACCGCCAGCACATCTACAATCACACCCTACTGCAAACTACTCATTCTCTCCCTACCACTGCGATGGGTCTTCATTGTCATCCTGTAGCCAATCATTTTTCTTCAAAATTCCATTTGAAAGTTCGTGCTCTGGAACCACTTCTCGTTCTGTTTCTTGTTGTATGCAGAGAGTTCCCTACACACGCTCTGGATGGTGCACTTGTGAAGAAACGAAGGCAGGACTGGGGAGGGAGAAGCTCCCTCACATGAGATCTTGGGGAACACCATGGGAAGCTTTGGAGATGCTGTGGCCTTCAGAGATGCTCAGTGAGGCATGAGACTTGGACCTATACTGGAATAGCATTAGTCAGAGCTCTCTTTGTAAGGAAAGTGACCAGACAGAATAGTTCCCTGCAGCCAAAGGCAGTGCCCAGTGGGGAAAGCAGATGTGGTTGTTCTAGATGGTGGTCCCAGGAGGTGGGGTGAGATTATGTTAGTCTGGAAGTAGCATCTTAACAGGAATCAGGTTAATCCAGCGTATCCTATAGCCAATATTAAGACCAACATTTCCATCACTCCAGACAGTCCTTCAGGCCCTTGGGCTCACCCAACACCATGACCAAGAGAAAACTATTATTTAAATTCTGTAACTACAGACTATTTTTGCAAGTTCTACACACACACACACACACACACACACACACACACACACACACACACACAAGTTTGTTTCTGGTATATATGCTTTCTAGATTCAGTTATATTTTTGTGTATGTTGGGATGCATTTAAACTGTTGGTATTATTCTACTATATTACTGTACCATGAATTGTGTTCATCCATTAACAACAGTGCAAACAGTAACAGCATCCCTACAGTTGTCACACGCTCTCTCCACTGCTACAGATGAATCTTCATGTTCATCTTGTTGTCCACTCTTCATCTCCAAAACTGATTAGCATTTCAGTTGTTTTGGGCTTTTGATATGGCATTTGTGAACATTCTTGAATGAGTCTTGGTATGAACACATATTTTCATTTCCCTCGGATAAATACCTAGAAGTAGACTTAGAGAGCCATGGTGTAATTGTTTTCTCAAAAGTTAACTGATACCAATTGGCTCAAGTGGATAAACCATTTTGTTCTCTGAATTGATTAGTCTTCTGTCAACTTGAAACAAGGTAGGGTCATCTGGGAAGAGGAAATCTCAACTGAGGAAATGCCGCCATCACACTAGCTTGAGGCGAGCCTGTGGAGGCATTTTCTTGATTTAAGATTGATTTGAGAGGTCCCAGAGCACTGTGGACAGTGTCATCCCTGCGCAGGTCATCCTAGATTGTATAAGAAACCGGAGAGCACATCATGGAGAACAAGTCAGTAAGCAGGGCTCTTCCCTGTCTCCGCTTTAGTTCCTGCCTCCAGCTTCCCGTCCTGCCTGAATTCCTGCCCTGACTTCCTAGGATGATGGACTATGATGCAGAAGTAAGTCAAACAAACCATTTCTCCCCAACTTGCTTTTGGTCACAGTGTTCTATCACATCAACAGGACACAAAATAAAACCCTCTCCTAGCAGAAATATAGGCAACTTCTACTTTTCTACATTCAATTGACATATTTTGGATACAGTCCGTCTTTGTAATTACAGCCATCTGTGCACACTACATATGTTTACAGATTATTTATGTGTCTGGAGAGTGGCTGCTCAAACCTTTAGCTAATTTTATATTGTTTTATCTTTTCATTGCTGACCCAAATGAGTTCTTATGTATTCTCATGTCTTCTGTGGCTATGCACAGTAGAAAGTTTTTCTTACTCTTTGGCACTTTTATTTTTCTAATAGGATCTTTAAATGAGTAAAAATGTCACCTTTATTGAATTCCAGTTTGGTTGCTTCTCCTCCTCCTCCCCCTCCTCCTCCTCTTCCTCCTCTTCCTCCCCCTCCTCCTCCTCTTTCACCTGTGTTTAGTGATCTTGGTGTCTTACGGAAATTTTACCTATGCCTAGCGGCAAAGGTACACTTTTTTTTTCTCCCAAGAGCTTTACTGGATCAGTTATTATGCTCCATCACTTTTGGATCATGCACTGATGTTTCTGCAGAAGAAACCTTTAGGATCTGTGCACAGGATGCGGAGAATGGAGAACAGGGAAGGAGGTGGCAGGAGCACAGAAGTGTAGTGGGCAACATCAATGTCTCCCGTGTGCCTGGGGAGCTGCTTCCTCTCTGTTGTGACCTTAGAGTGGCTTTTCTCCATTAAGGAAGGCCAGATCTGCCTTTTAAAGAGGGACCTGTAAATGGAATTCACACAGTGCCATGACCCTTGGAGTGTAGTGTGGCAGGATGCGGAGGACTCCCTCCCAAGTGCACAGGGCACACTCACAGCTGAAAACTGGCCTCCCCTGCCCCTTCACACTCACGTCTCCCTGCAAATGCGCAGTCTGCCTTTCTTGACAATGTTTGTACATGTTGGGCTGAGCCCTACAAGGACACTAGCTCATGTTTGGCTCCTGAACACACTTACTTGGTCTTGTTTTCCAGGGGATCAGCTTCCACTGTCCCTCACTCTGGCTTCACCCTTCCATGCCTGTGAAGACTGAAACTGGGAAAGGAGCTGATCCTCAACATAGTTCTCTGGGGTCCAGGATCCACAGTCCCCTGAATGAGGATTCCCTTGGGTTTTATACACAAAAGGCTCAACTACCCTGAGGAAGATGTGTGCCCTGGAAAGCAGATCATCACTGCCAGCTCTGACCAAATCCTTTGCACTGAGAACCACCCAGGGTCACATGATCTGAGAACACCAATCAGAGACAGGCTAGCAATCTTCCAAGGGCCCAAGGAAAAGCTTTTTGTTACTGTGCCGTGAGGGCTAAACCAGGGCAAATGTCAGGAGATTGAAAAGAGCCCCGAATAAGGCTGAGTGACGGAGAAGCTGAAACCTGCATGTAGATCTTACACAGAGGGGCCTCTGTCCTGGGTGCACTCCCATCATCAGTGTCCATACCAAACAAATTTCACCGAGAGAGTGGGGGGAAAAGGTGAGAGGGGCAGTGAGGAAAAGCGAAATGAAGTCCAGTAAAGTGAAGGACAATGTGACGAGTCGTCCTCCAGTCCGACATTTGAGGACAGGTTATCCATTATTTCTGTCTCCGGCAGCACTCTCCCAGGCCAGCTCCGTGGGGTGAGTGAGGAGCGGCCCCCAGGTATGTGCAGAAAGCAGTGGAGTTTTCAGTGAGCTGCAGGACCTGTGCCCCCGAGCATCGGCTCCCACCTCTGCAGGTTGTATTTTGTTTTGTTTCAGTTTTCAAACTAAGTCTTATGAGTACTTAATTTGGTGACTGTCGCCAGGCAGTAAGAGAACAGAGGAACTCGCATTTGTGATTTTTGAAAATGGCTATTCTGCAATGGCTGTCAGGCTGGGAGATTATAGGACACTCTCCAGCATAGTCACAAAACCCTGCCTTGTCATCCTTTAAAGTAAAGTGCTTTTCGTATAAAACAGTGACTAAGGGAGAGGCATTCTGATAAAGGCAGTGGACACTTCATGCCCACAGGGTAACAGCCTCCGGCTGTGCTGAGGGAGCACAATGGAGCTGCCTGCATTGGCCTTGACACCAAGTTTGAATGAACCCAGTTCAGCATGAACGAACCACAGGGAGGGGGTCGGTGAGGTCAACTGCTATACATGTACACACACAGAAGCAGGGGTACACACTCCCCTTGGGAACAAGGAACAGATCAGAAAGACTCAGTAACAAGTATTTCATGAGAATCAGCCATCCCCAGCACCGGGCACACAGCAGAGTGCCACTCAAGGCCTTGGGTTTAATTCTCAGACCCGACCTTAAAAAAAGGAGTGTTGGATGTTAAGAAGAAGCTCACCCTTCACCAGGTCTGTTATTGGTGAGAAAAACCACAGCAACAATGGTAAAGGTGTACCACGTCACTTTCAGTATTTTGTTGTATGTCCTTGGTGGGGAGGAAATGTGGCTAAGGGCCTCAAGCAGAAAGTAAAAGATGGGAACAGGAACAGATGACTGGGTCTTCTGTCATGTGAAAATGATTCCACACTGAGAGAAAATGAGTGAGCTGGAAGGAACTTAGGCAGCCCTGGTCCCTCATTTAGCAGATGGGGAAGATGAGCCTTAGAGATTTGTGTGAGGTTAGCTCCTGCCTTCCTGCCTTAGTGTTAATGGACAGTAACAGTCTGGGAAACACTGGCCACAGTGGGACAACCCCTGTAATGAGACCCACAAAATGTGGATAGCATGCTCAAGGGGACTAGGCAGAGCCTGGTGGCTAGCTGGGAGATCCCAATACCACACAACTCACACTCTTACTTTTTGTGCTAATGTTGGAAAGTCTACATCCTACTTAATTCTACGGGCTCAAAGTGTGGCATGCAGTAAGTATTTCAGCAATGCAGAATCTTGTATCCAAGGAGCAACTCACTATGACACTTCTTGCCCTGCAACCAGGTCGCCAGGTGGTGCACATGCACAGGATGGTTCCCGAAGCCCTGCTCCAACACAATCCATCCATGGAGTTTCCTAATGAAAAGAGTGCCTGGGGCTCCCCAGTTGGGACTCAGCACTGGAGGAGACCGCCATACTGGTTCTGAGGGTGGGATTTATATTTGTACCCTCTAGTTGCTTCAGTGGATTATAAACTTAAGTGACTTTAAACAGGAGGAACCAATTTTTTCCCAGAGTCCTTCATTACCTCATCTAGCTACTGGCAGCTCTGGGAGTTCCTGAGGACGTAGCTGCATCCTTTCTTTCTGCGTCCATCCTCACCGAGCCTTTCCCGCATCTTTCCCACCCTTGCCTTTCTTATGTGGACACCTGGATTTAGGGATGACCTGGAGCATCCACGATGATCTCGTCCTGAAATATTTCAACACCTCTGCATGACCCGTTTTGCAAATACGGTTTAGGTATATGTGTGTGTTTGGGGAACCACCACTGAACCCACCACAGCATTACAGCTGTCATTAGTGACAGCCTCCACCATTAGAGAGCCTGTCCCTGGAAAGAGGAAGGGATGGATGCTACATTGTTATAGATGAGGCTCTCCCTATTTGCTTTCAATCATTTGATAAGGTATTTGTGGTAAGAGGGAAGGGAAAGGAGAAGAGGCGAGGAGAAGGAGCAGGAGGGAAGGAGAGGGGAGGGTGGAGGAGGAAAAGAGAGGAGAGATGCTCCCTGGACAGGGAACACACAGAAGTCTCTAAATTGATCCCCTTTGCTGCTCTCTACCAATGAGATTAAGACATCACTGGCTTTAGAAGTTGTTCTCAAATCTCCTTTCTGTCAGCAAAGCCTTGTCGTCATGCCCTCTCTGTCTGGGGCCCCTCTTCCTTTCAGCCCTCCATGTCTTAGGAGCCGTTCTGAGTGAAGACCCACCCTGGCTGGCTGCTGGATGCTGTCACCCTGCCTCCCACTCTAGTCCAGCATGAGAGCCTGGCTTGTCAGGACGTCTGCACATGGGTCACTCTGCTAATTATGAGCATTATCCCTTTGCCAAGAAATGGACCCAGGAAAAAGCCTCTGCTAAGCATGTTGGACATCAGGGATCCTGACAGCAGGCTGTTGAACTCTGCCATCTGCCTCATAGCACGCCTGGCCCTTGGTGCTAGGAGGACCTGAAAGTTATGGCACTGCCCCTGGTGTTGAGGAGAGAGCTGGCATTTCTGCTGAAGATCTGTAGTCAAGGGCTGGCACGTGTCCACATGATATAGAGGTGCTTACAGTGTAACATATATACATTATGCCATGAGTCATTTTAAGTGTTCAGTTTGGTGCATTAAGTTCATTCCCACCATTGTGCAATCATTGCCACCATCTGTCTCCAGAACCTTCTCATGCTAATGAACACTCTGTACATATTACACACCCACTCCCCAGAGACCCTAGAAACCATCATTCAACTTCCTGATTCCATGAGTTTGACTACTTTAAGTACCTCTCTTAAGTGGAGTCGCACAATGTTTGTCCTTTTGTGCCTGGCTTATTTCACTTAGCACAATGTCCTCAAACTTCATCTGTGTGTCTCCATGTGTTGGAACATCCATCTTTCTTTAAGGTTGAGTAATATTCTATTGTATGCACCTTCTACATCTTGGGTATGTGAGGGAACAGGAAGGTGGAGGAGAGACTGCCTGGAGCCACCACCAGGACAAGCAAGATGTAAGGTACCGGTAAGCCACGAGCCACGTGGCAAAGTAGAGATTAATAGAAATGGGCTAAATATAAGAGTAAGAGCTAGACAATGATAGGCCTGAGCTAATGGCCAAGCAGTTTAAATAATGTAAGAGTCTGTGTGTTTATTTTGTAAGTGGGCTCCGGGACTGGCGGACTTGGGAGAGAAATTCTCAAGCAACAGGTATGCGTTTATTCATTGATGAAGTTTGAGTTGTTTGGTTTACCTACAATATCTACCTGCCTCTGCCTCTGAGTGCTTGGATTAAAGGTGCATATTAACTTGCCCAAGATTGCATGGATTTTTAAAGATAAATGTTTGATTTCTGAAGTTACTTCAGCAAGAGGAAGGGAAACTCTCTAAGGCCTGAACCTGAGCATCAAACAAAAATGAATCCATCTTGGACATTCACTGAAAGCAACTTGGCAAACTCTGGAAAGGAAAAGCAAGTCACCTGCCTTTTTCACATTTGAAAAAGCCCCCAGATCTTCCAGGACAAGAAAACCAAGAGCTCCAGGGAACCTGAAAGTCCATGGTTACTTCCACCAAATAGTTCTCAGGGTCTGAGGGTAGAATTCTGTTTGCCCCTTAACTCAGGCTGAATGGCTTAGATGTGATTTTGTGAATGACAGATCACTCCTGGAGGTCCCAGCAGAGCTCTGAAGCAAGCTTTGGGAAGTCTGACTGTGAAATCTGGCTCCTGGGTGGGATCTCAGGCCTAGGTGGTTCCAGGACACATGCTGCAGGGAACCCTGGTTTGGGTGTGAGTGACAGATATAACTGGCCCTCCTGTTATGAACTCTGAAATCTCCTTTTGAAAGACTTTTCTGATAAAAGCTTGTTTACACTATTATTATTTATCTCACTTTAAAAAACTACAAAAATCCGTGTATTTTGAAAATGTTGGGTAGATGCCTTTCTAGTTGACTTGAGGATGGCTGCAGGAGGCTCTGTTACTCAAGAAAAATAAAATTATGCATTTTGTTATTTTTTAATGGATAATTTCTATTTCTTCGTTTTATTGTAAAAAAAAATGTTTGAAAAGGAAGGCTTGTAAATGCTAGGACACATAGTAACTAAAGTAACTCGGCTTCCCAGGGAGCCATCAGCCACATTCCATCTTGGTGAGAGAGACAACTGGGGATGGTGTTGTACCATAAGGAAGAGCAGGTGATAGTGTCAGTGCTCAGGGGAGGGCACTGAGTCACAGGCAGGTGGTCCTTAAGAACTCTTAAATGTCTTACTGTCACCATGAGGCAAATTACACACAGCAGAGCACAGAGCTGGGAATGCACAGCCAGAGGAACCGTGGCAGTGTGGTCGCGACTCTGCTAGGACTAAGTTCCCTAGAGTGCTGTAAAACTTTCTTTGTTCTATTTCCTCAGCCATAGCATAAGCGTACTTAATGCATACTACACTCTCCAGCCAGGCCTGGTGATTAGTCTAAAGAAACCAGATTTGCCAAGGTCTCTGCATCTTTCACCAACACAGAAGTCACTAATCACACCACCAGCACTGTACTGACAGGCAAAACTACAGATGTCAGAACATGATTCTCGAGGCACCCTTTGTGTCAGTCTGTCCTCAAAGTTTGAAAGGGTTCATGGGGTCTCCAAGTAATGTGATGAGCATTTCAGCTGGGCCCGAAATTGTCAAGAGAAAAAAAATGTTGCCTGAGACGACCTTGGGAGTCCAATGGGCAACAGAGCTGACATCTGGAGCCAAAGCTAGGCCTCCTATTTCCCACCTTAAGAGTCAACCAAACAGGCCGGCATTGGGTGGAGTCCTGCCTGCACGGCAAGCAGCTGGTATCTTTCCTGAGGTTGTCTTGAGTTCCGAAACAAACAAAGCTAGATAGGAAGGTAAACCTCAGTGCTGGGTGCCTACTCTCCAGATGACCAATTCTTTGTTTCTTCCAGGGGGAATGGAGTGGCATTATAGTTAGTCTCTCTCCACACATTATAAGTTTCTGAGGATAAATAAAATCCATGAAGAAGTGTCAACTCTTCAAAGGCAGGGAATGGGAGTGCTGTGTCTCCAACTGCAGAGTGCTCCCAGGTGAGGAGCACTTCTCAGGACTGGCTGGGAGATTTAGATGAAGCCCTGTCCTTTCTGTTGTCTGTTTCCACTCTGCTGATGGATTTCTCACTGTAGTAAATGGTTCAGTTAGTTCTCATGCCACGACTATAGTGATAGTGGTGAACACCATAGCTACTACGTACTGTCCACTCTCTGCATGCCTCTTGGCAATGCAAGCATCACCTCACTGAAATACATGAACTAGAAGCAAACTGCCCTCTGTGCAGGGGTATCTGAGAAATCTGGCACCATTACAATATAGATGAGAACAGGCAGAGTGCTTCCACACATTGACCTTGTTTGGTGTGTCATCTGGAAACCACCCATCAAGAACGGGGGTGATCTTTCAGATGACAGACACAAACTATCCTCGTCTATTTCTCAGACCTGCCAAACTTACACCCCCCCCACCCCCCCCCCCCCCCCCCCCCGTGTCCTCTCCCCCAAGCTCTTTCTCTAGCTTCAAACTACCCTGAAGGTTGCATTCTGGGTCTGCTCGCTGGAGCACTGGACAAACCCAAACAGTGAAAAAACCTGAAGCAGAATGAAGAGCCAGAAGAAAGAGATGATCAACTGAACACTGAGCTCTGCCCCCTGGGAGGTGAGTGACCTGGGCGTGTGGCTTAACTCTGGAAACAGTCATAGGAACAGTTCAGTGAGACAGTGTCCACAGTCTCCCTGGCGATGGAGACAGTAAATATCCAGTCTCTATATTGGCTGTTTTTCAATACTCTGCTCTCTGTTACTCTTGAACACATATTTACTTGTTCAAACATGAAACCACAATAATGTCCATTCTAAGTCCCATGTGCGGTCCTCATTCCACTTCCTGTGTGTGCTGTTCATCCGCAGTGGATCCTCTCCATCGTTCATTTCCAGTGCCTAGAGTCCAGGGAGGAGATGGGTTTTCAGGGCCCTGGAACAGAAGCCTACCTTCTGGCCCATCTCTCTCTGGTTTGGACATTGTTGAAATGCATTTTGGAAGACCTTAAGAAGCCAGCAATTAGGTCCACAAACCCAATTCCTCTAATCCCATGGTCTCCGGCACTGGCCTTTCCTTGGGGCTCCCTGTGGCAGACAGGCCAGTCCTGTTCCACAACTTCCTGCCCAGCAGACTCAGACAGAATGTTCCCCATGGCTGAGACCCAGTAAGACTCTACTCCTTTACTAGGAGGCCTGCCCTGTCTGCTTGCTTTGGAGTCAATGTGGAGTTCCTGGGCTGGCTTGGGAGGGAAGAAAGAAAGAAAGGAAGGAAGAAAGATGGAAAGAAATAAAGAAAGAGAGAGAGAGAAGAAGAAGGAGGAGGAGGAGGAGGAGGAGGAGGAGGAGGAGGAGGAGAAGAAGAAGAAGAAGAAGAAGAAGAAGAAGAAGAAAGAAGGAAGAAGAAAGAAAGAAAGGAAAGAAAGAAAGAAAGAAAGAAAGAAA
>CABHPP010141679.1:0-17382 GCA_902168425.1 Peromyscus attwateri
CTTTGTTATATTGAACAAAAAATTAAAAACTCAATAATATTTAAATTAGTAGTTATATGATGAAGTTGTATAAAGCAGTGAATGGAACTTGTTTGTTTAGCATCACCACTGTTGAAGGAAAAAGAATGCGCAGCTACATCTTCCACGGGGTGTCTCAATGTCTGATTCTCTGGATTCTTCACAAATTTGAGCAGGTTGCTTTGTAGTCAAGTGAAGTATTAGTAAGTCCTGAATACATGAGCAGGATATTATGATAAAACTGAAGACTCAACAAAAGAAGTTATCAATCAACACGTAAAGGATCAAAATTTTAATTACAATTAGCTTATCTCTGATAAAATATAGCCAAGGAGACAATAGCTTGCTCCATTGCGTCTTAGCTCAAATTGGATACAGACCTTACTCAGAATAATTGGGCTACAATTGGCAGAGTCTATAGGAGTCTCATGTTGTCTACCTTTACTAGGTGATAAACTGAAAATGAAACATTTAAAAATTTTCCAGAGTGCTATTTTGACATGTTTTAGTTTCCCTGTAATATCTAATAAGTATGCTTAGATGGCCAAGGAATTGGACAGCACTTTAGTCAAGAATCCAGATGTTGAGATTGGTGTTTATTTTCAAATATCCTGGGAGACCTCAAAAATCAAAGCAGCAAATCAGGTTTGTTGGGTGTTAGAGACCTACCTGATTGCCAGGCGTGGTGTGCACGCCTTTAATCTCAGCACTCGGGAGGCAGAGGCACGCAGATATGTGTAAGTTCAAGGCCAGCTTGGTCAACATAGCAAGTTTCAGGACAGGCAGCACTACATAGAGAGACCCTGTCTAAAAAACAAATAAATAAAAACAGAAAGAAAAGAATAGAAAAAACTATTTAATCCTTATTGTTCAGGAGTGGGAAATAATATCATTTTTGACAGAAAGTTACTAGAGAGGTCACAGTTTTATAAAAGTCATACAAACAAGATTTGCACCAGTGTAAAAGGAAGCCAAGCTTTGCTTATATTTGATCTTTGACAAAGGGAAGAATGAAGTTATTCAGGAGGCCATTTTGTAATCTTTCCCAATAAAATAGCTCTTAGTTCTTTTAGCCTCACACTTTTCCATCACATTTCAGCCAGTGATTTGTAATATTTTACATCAGATAGTGTGTTGGTTTTGCTCTGATGATTTTGTTCTTCTAATTTTTGGTTTAATTTGCCACCAAATGAAACAAAGAACATTGTATGAAGCAAAGAACCAAAAAACAAAGAATGTCTACATGTTTTAACTAATAAGAGATCATTCTCTTGATTTTTGTATTTTTAAAAAATCTCTAAGTTTATACTATTTAGAAATATAATTAAATATATACACATACTTTGCTACTTATATGTTTACAACAATGTTCTTAATTGGCAGTATAAGAGAAAGGTAAAATTTATTTTTAGACATCTGTCAGTCTCTGTATTCAAGCAATTGATAATATTTTTTGAAAGAATTATAAACTGCTTCCACACTCTTTATGGAATTATCCTAGGAATAATAAATGATTAGATAAGCAAGTACATTTTAAAGAAGATGACTATAATGGTATATTCTATCAGTCATTCAAAGAAATCATGCTAATTCAACACAGTCTGCTTCAGAAAATAGTAGAGAAACATTGCAACTTACCTTATGAAGTTCAGCATTATACCCTGATGATAAAACTAGACCATGATATTATAAGAAAAACCATACATATTAAAGGTATAAATAATCCTTAACAAAATAGCACCAGTCAAATCCAACAGTAAAAGTGTATGATGATTTGAATGAGAATGACCCCTGTAGACTCATATGTTCAAATACTTGGTCCCCAGTTGGTAGAACTGTTTGGGAAGGATTAGGAGGTGTGGCCTAATTGGAGGAGTTTTGTCACTGGGTGGGCTTTAAGGTTTTAAAAGTCCACCCCCAACTTGCAGATAAGATGTAAGCTCTTAGCTACTACTCCAGTGCCATGCCTGCCTGCCTGCCTGCTGCCATGCTCCCCACCATGGTAATCATGGAACCCTGAGTCCCAAATAAACATTTTCTTCTATAAGGTACCTTGGTCATGCTGTGTCTTCATGGCAATAAAAAAGTAATTAAGATAGAAGGATAGCACACCAGGAATGGAAAGTTGGTTCAACATTTAAAATTAATTAATCAACCATATTAAAGATCATGTTATTTCAAAATATGCAGGAAGCACATTATATGAAATATAGCACCCATCCAAAGATAAAATAAAGAACAGACAACTAGAAAAAGAAAATTCTACAATTAAAATTTTACTTAGTGGCAATAAAATTATTATTTCCTCCCAAATCAGTAACAAGGCAGAGATATTCACCCTCCATTGCTATTTCAGATTTATACTTGAGTGTCTAGACAGCCTAATGAGGCAAGAAAAAGAAATACACACAAATGAGAAAGGAAGAAGAGAATTTTCTTTATTCATATTCCACTGCCTGGGGGACCAGCCTCCAGCAGCACAGGGCTCAAAGTGAATCCACAGAGTCAGCCCATATTAGACCTTTTTATCTGAGGGGGTTAGGTAAAAAGACACTCACACTCTCTCTTGATGGTTTCCTTCTTTATTCTTCTGTGTTCTTCTGTATTCTTTGTACCATATACTGTTTTTCTACAGCTTATATACCCCAAGAAAGTTTTTCAGGCAATATAGGAATTACAATGTGGTCACATTCCTTTTTTCAAGTGAATGATTATAATGAATATAGATAAAAACATGTTTTTCATCTCTCTTACATGATTAAACATTTTATGTATTACAGGTAAAAAAAAAATTATCCCAAGAACCCACATACATTCATACCCAAGCAATTTGTGATAGATTAACCATGTAAGCAAGCAAGATATTCTTCTCAGTGAGGTCTTTTGCTGGCTGGCTGTGTTTTGCAGTTACAAAGAAAGGGCCAATTACTTTATTACTTATCTTGAAAGGTAATCTTATAAGGAATCTTAAAGGAATCACAAACCTAAACTTTTATATATAAAAAAGAATCAGTCAGCTCTACTTTAAACCTTTAGGGTGCATACCCACTCATCAATAGTTTTTTTTTTTTTTTATATTAGGAAGTTGAGAGCAGAAATGGGTACAAGGAATTAATCATCACCTTTGGTCATCAACCAATCCTAGCAAGAAAAGTGTGTCAGCTAGTAATAATTGGGCTGCTTTATTCTTGTTCCCTGACTTTAAAGAGTTCCTCACTCAACTATGTGCCTTTCTAAAACTTTAGATTGTCTTCTTGGGTTTTTCACATCAAAACTATTATCAGAACATCTGATCTAACCAAAAGTTATTATAAGGCTTTGTTTCAGCTAATGATGCACTCCGAAACCTGTGAACACATCTCCCAACACTAAGATTAAAAGAATATAAAATAGTTGGGCTACTAGGACTCAATTGTTTTTCTTAATCATTACCATAAGCTAGTCTATAAGGCTCCTCAATAGAAACTCATGTGTTCTTGCTGTGACATTTTCTTGTTTTATTTTTTATCATCAAAATTCTATTTAAACTAACATTATTATTATCAATTAGATAGTACAGCTTAGGAAGGAGTCATCTTCATATTAATTCACAAGTAAAAATGCCCAGTAGAACGGGATGTTTCCATGAGATAAACACAGGCAGTAGAGATCTCCCCACACCCATTCACACCATGCCAGATACCAGAGAAAGATGGCAGCAGCAAACATGTAAAGGTACAGCAGAAGCAAAAGACATTCTGGAGTCTGTGGTCTGTGACAGGCCTTGCCTATCCAAGATTCACCCATCAGGGATTCCCCTCCTGGTGTGCTGACACCCTGAAGTCACATGCCATCTGCTGCTGCTCTTCTGACGTGGCTACTGGCATTCATAGGCAAAATATCTAATATGAAATAAGAATCTAAAAATAGCCATCAGAACTAATAAGCAAATCAATAAGATCATTACAGTAGCTTGTCAATACACAAAATCCCTTACCTTCTGAGAACTGGCCGTGAATGATTTGAAGGTACATTTTTAAAGTCATCATTATTTACAGTGACATCATGAATTTGAAATATTTACACAAGATATTTATAATATCTGTATATTGGCAACTACAAAACTTTCATGATATAAATTAAAGACCTAAATAAATGAAAAAAAATCAAGTTCTGAGTGGGAGACTCAATTAGGTAGATTGTTATTTCTCCCATGTTGATTCTTATAGTAGCATAGGCCCAATCTAATCTTCAGCAGGAGCACATGAGCACACACACTCACACAAACACAGGGAAGCTGCTCTAAATCTCATTTGAGCATTTATCATTGTTTTAAAGGCACACATTTAGGGGATCATACTTCCTGACATTGTGACTGACTATAAAGCTATAATCATCAAGAAGGTGCATTGAGGTAAAGAGAAATATAATTAATGAAACAAATTGAGTCCTGAAATAGGCTTTCACATTTATAATCAACAGAGTTTTTTTTTCTATTGTTGTTATTTGTTAAAAAAAATTTTAAGGAAAAAAAAAGGGATGGGGTCAGAAGAGGAAGAAAAAGACAGAGAATCTAAAATATGGAGGAAAGGGTAGTCTTTCCACAAATAGATATACAATGCTAGCCCAAAGAGCCTTAACTTTTATCACAGGCTTATACAGAAGTAACTTAAAATGAGGGATGGTCTGAAACATAGTACAAAATTCTAGGAGAAAACACAGGAAAGCATGCTTGTGATCTTGGGATAGGGGAGATTTCTTTGGGGATATAACACATGAAGCATGAAAGGAAAAGAGGACAGAACAGACTTCATCAAAATTAATTTTTGTTCTTCAAAGACACTTAGAAGGACTGTAAAGATGTCTTAGTTACTAAGGGGTAGGCCCGCTATAAGAAAGGCAAAGATACCCTCAAAGTCAGGGGCAGGAGGAGCAAGGTACAGACTGAGAGAAAACATAAAATGTGTGCCTGACAAAGGATATGTATTTCATGTATATAAAGAACTGCTGTAACTCAGTGAGATGCTTTTAAAGGTCAGAAAATTTAAAAAAAAAATAGTAAATTAGACCACAGAAAATGTACTATGATAAATGAGATTTAAACAGTATTGTTTGAGAAATTCAGCTTATTGGACTAAATTATGAAAACTAAAATTAGTGCAAGTTGGACTCTATAAAGCAAGGCCTGCCTCTAAGAAATGGAATCACAATTACTTTCAAAGATGGTTTGCTAGATAGGTGTGCAGTTCAACTAAGTGTCTGACAAGGAGCACAGCGAATGTAGTTTTAGGGAACACCATTCTGTGCTTTTCATTGTGTTTGATACTAAACTCTATTCTAATTGCCCTCACTGACTCCTAATGAAAATGGGCCACATTTATTGAATCGAGTGTCTGACAGTTTTATAAGGCTTATCTCGTCTTCTCACATCAACACCATAAGGTCAGTGTTCTTATCCCTTTTGCACAGGGGCTTAGATGTGCTCAGTATTTAGAGAGCTGAGGTTCAGTCTCAGTTTGCCCCCAGAACCTACACCTTTAGTAGTCTGTTAAACACATGGTGGCAATATGCATGTTGACCATACTGAGATAGGAAATAGAGGACTCTGTGAGCACAGACCAGAACAGATGGATAGATTTTGAAGCCTCCAAAGGCTTCCCTGAGGAAATAGTGCTTATGCGGCTTGTTAACATTAAACCATGTGCAGGGAGAGGAGTGAGCTCCAGCAGAGCCTGTCTGTCACCAGTTCACAGCCCTAGACAGGAGACTTCCCTAACAAGATCCTGCCTGTCTCTTCTGTGACTACCATCTTTTCAAACTTCAATTTTTCATGCTTTCTCATCCTGTTCTATTTTGGGCAAAGGCTTATTTGGTGGATAAAGGGATTTATGATCTGAGTATAAGTTTGCAAATTTATTGCTCCTTTCCCCTTGTCATTTCCACCCCCAACAATTTGGTCAATAATTTGGTACAAGATGTTTCATACAAGTTTTCTTTTTAGAAGTTGACAGTGTCAACAAATGAACAACTGCATTTTCAAGGTCAGATAACCCAGGAGCTCAGTTTTGTACTTCATTTGTTCATGGAAGTTCTCAGAAAATGATTGATTTGCACTGAAACAACTGACAAACCATAACCTGAGTCTGTTGGCCTCTGGGAATTGTGCCCATATGTGTCAGGCACCGTCGTGTGCTGCCCCTTTAATTCTCACAACTCTTTAGAAGTTCTTACTCCCTGAAAATGATTGGCTATAGTGAAATGTAGAGACATTGAGCAGCTTGTTCAGATATGGGCAGCTCCAAGAGGTGAATTCTATATCTCTCCTCTAGAAACCTATGTGAGGCATTGCTGGGGTCCCATGCCATTACCCAGCTAATCCAGGCATCGGTTAGCTCCAATAGGTTGCCATCAGCAAAGACTAGACGCTCCTTGGCAAGATTAGTATGTTATGAGCAAGTGTGTTCTCGTTACCACATTCCTCGTTCCTCAACCAGACTGTGAGTGAGGTTGTACCCCAACAGTTTGTATACAGTGCCTTTTATACACCAGCCCACCCCCACCCTACTTCTGGTTTCCACCTTGATGGATCTTTCAGCTCTATTTGATCACCCTGGATGTGATCTGAGATCCTCTTGACTTATGAGATCCTCTTTTCTAGCACCTACTGGTCCATATCTGTAGACAACCCATAAGCCTTTCATGGGCATTTCTGTATAGGAGAGCCAAGACTCATCTGCAATGTGCTATAGACCACCTCGGTTCAGGGGAAATGCTCACCCATGAACTGTTTTAATCGTTACCTAAGATAGTATTTTGTTCTAGATTTTTGCTTTGTTTTAATTTACACTATGAATTTGCCGTCTCTAGCTTTAGAAAAACAATATTTGCTTTAATTTTCAATTCTAGCAATTTTTGAAACAAGATTTTATTCCTTATAAATTCTAAAGAAATGCACTTGTTTTTTAGTGCATGCTCTCTTTTTAAATATATCTCTGACATCTGTAGAAATCCCTGTCAGCTTAAGTAACAATGCTTGCAAGTCACTGCCTTTGGAAAGCTGTTCAGTGTCTTATCATTGTCTTTGATGGATTAGGGGTATTTGTTTGAAAGGTTGCTTTTTTTTCCCCTAAATAAAACTGGTTTTGTTGTTCCATTGTAATATTTCATCTTAATCCAGTTGGGTTTCAGTGGAGATAATACATATCTGGAACCAAAAATAGTTCAGTGCAGGGGTGACTGTGCGATTGCCTTAGCTGTCCTTGTTTAGAAAAGGGGTGACTGTGCGATTGCTTTAGCTGTCCTTGCCTGCCTCATTAGACTGCTGCTTTTATGGAGAGCTGTGCAGAGTTTGTCTCTGGGCTGTATGGGTCTGTTTTGGTATAATGGGTCTAAATCATTTCTATTCTTTTCCTTAACTTTGAATCATCTATTAGAAAAAAAAAGGCCATTTTTAAACATTTAAGTGTTTCAGAGAGCAGAGAAAATAAAAATCAAGAGAGATTAAGATAGTTTCAACAAGTAAAATTTCTTTTGATACATATGGTTATGATTTAAAACAATGACAGAAAGTTATGCATTCACAATGAAAAGAAAATGGAAATGACTTTACATGTATTTTGGTAGTAAAGTACTTCAATTAAGAGCTGTAGACCAAAAAGGAAGCATTCTATTAGTATAGAAAAATGCACATCTCTTAATTTGGTTTTCATTTTAAAATAGGAGATTGAGAAAGAAAAGCAATTAATTTTTTTCTCTCAAGTAAATGAGACCAATGAAATCCTGGTATTATTGCATACACTTATTGGTAAGACTTATGTAGCTATAACTTGTATGAGATGAGTGTAGTGCCAAGAGACCATAGCTACCATCATTCCTCAGCATCGGCCTCCTGTGTGTGGCTGTGCTCTGGAAGAGGCCTGGAAAATTCCTGTTGTAACTGTGCCACTTTCAAGCCTTGGTTTCAGGCGTTCCACTATTTCTACCCAGCCTGTTTTCATCTTTGTGACTTCTCCCAACAGGTTTCTGCCCTGTGGGGCACACAACCCAGTAACTCTCCATTTTTCACTTCCGTCACTTGTCTTTTCTCTACTTCCCAATTTAGATCCCATGATCCATCACTGCAATCACCCCTTGACATGTACTCACCTTCCTTGCCCCTCTACTCTTCATTGCTAGGAATACTCATGTTCTCTACCACTTTAGCTGAGCAGCTGAGCATGATTCAAGCGAACACATTAACTGTGCTCAGTCAAGCTTAAGGCCAAAAAACTGCAGTGGACTGTCCACCAGAGGAGCTGGTTCATTTTGCTGTAACTGAAACAATTCTATATGCCTTTCTACTTCTCAAACGTGCTGCATTTGTATTCCTATTCTGAGATAATTACCTCAGTCTCACTCAAAAAGTGGAAGCAAACACAAGAGACCATGTTATCAGACCAACACAAATCTCCTACCCAATCACACGTACCTCCACAGTCCACTTTCCCTCCTTCCGAACAATGAGGTTCTAGTCATGTCCATACTCAGAAACAGTGGTCTAACCAACAGATGGTCTCTAAACTAAACGGGGCGCTCAGTCTTCATCTTTATCTCAGTTGACCCCTCAATGTCCTGGACCCAGCTGGTCACCACCCTCTCTGATGAAGGGTGAGGGAACTGGTGTGGTACAGAGAAAGAACCTGCTTCTACTCAGAGTTCAGTTTTGATTTTAGGCAAATCAAAATCAGATTCTCTAACATCATGTCTTGATTAATTCCGATTATTTTTTCAACAAGCTATTGTTTGGATGAATTTCAAAGAGATCATTTTAAGCTAGGTAAAAGGAAGTACAGAAATACTTCATTTATCAGCTGTTTTCCAGGAATAAAATTCCCACATGTCATTTTCCATGTTATCTCTATATGCATGTCAGAGTTTACCATTCTAAAAGCTAATTTTCTGACATGCTTCACATGCTAGCCCTGCTCTTTGAAACAAAACACACTAAAGCCGTCAACCCACAGTCTATATTTTAGTGTAACTTATGAGATTCCTTGTAACAAATGTGACTTCTGTGGTCACCTCAGTTCTTCCTCCCGTCATAAGTCTCCCACTGCTTCACCTTCCCAGGCCTTCTGCTGCCGACAGCTGCTTTCTACTTGATTGATTTTAATAATCCATCTCCATGGGCAAGGGCAGCCCCTAATATCACCAGAGTCCATAGAACTCTAGATCAGGGCTGGAAGGGTTTTGTGCTAGTGGTAGAGATAGTGAAACAGTATAAAACGCATTAAAGTGATAATGTAGTGAGAATTTTATAACTCCTCCTCTCTAAAGATGGCGTGTACAGGACTTGTCATTTGCTAAATGGACTGGGGCCTCACACTGCATAATAGTGTTTACTATAACTCTATTAATAGAGTTTGAAGATACGGCTCCTATTTAGAATGGCTGCAGGTCCTAGTTTTAATAACTGCTTTTCAGTGGTGTGTATGCATGTGTGCGCATGTGCGCACATGTGCATATGTGCACACAGAGGCCAGAGAATAACCTCATGTGTTTTTCTTCAGGCATCGTCTGCCTTTTTTCACACCGAGTCTCTTACTAACCTGGAGCTCACCTGAAATCTGCCTGTTTCCCACTTCGTTGCTGGGATTATAAATATATAATACCTAGATATTTTTTTCATATGGGTTCTGGGTATCAAGCTTGTGAGACAAACACTCTACTGATGAGGCTGTCCCCTAGCTCCCCCTACCCAATATCTTTTTTGAGAAGAGGCCTCACATCACCCATTAAACTCACTATGTATCCTAAGATGGTCTTGAACTTCTGATCTTCCTTATTCTACCTTTTGAGCACTAGCATTGCGAATGTGTACCACTATGCCTAGTTTTATGATGTTCTTGGCATTGAACCCAGGATTTGTGCACATTAGGCACAATCTACTAACTGAGCTATATCTCTAGCCCTTTTCACTCTTAATTCTTAATATTACCTTCATTCTCAAGTGTTATCCAACTTTAATTATAAGTTATATATTTACTTTATATACAAGTGTATTTTAAATTATTTGTAAAGCACCAGTAATTTTTTCTCTTAGCCCAAAATATAGCTCCTTATAATTGGAAATTAAACTCAGATAAGAGGTTTTTTAAATGATGTTGTTAGGCATATACTTAGTAGAAAAATTAAATTCAGTATATTAAGCAAAAACAAATATGAGTGAAGTATTTCCTCATGTCTCAGTGATCCAAACATATGTGCTGAGTGAGTAAATTTATTTACCTATATTAACGTGGAAGACTATCTGAACACCCATTTGGTTTAAGCTCTGGGCCTGTGGGACATGTGGTTAGCATGTGTGAAGCCCTGGGTTGGAGTCCCATCCTCAAACTAAACAAGCTTCAGAGACTTACAGTAGAAAAGTATCATGAACGTGGAAACATTTCTTCTTTTGTGAAACAGAATTCAAAGCCCTCTTCTATTTACTTAAGCTAGCATATATTTTGGCTTAGATAGACCCGATAAGACACATTTTTAGAAGTTTTAGGTAATTAGTCCAGCACTCTCTTAAGCCGTGAGTGGTTCGGAAGGTGCAGATCCGCGGAGCCTTGGTGTTGTGCCCCCTTCGTCTCTGCTGAGTAAGCAGCAAGGTGTTACAGCTCAGCTCAAGGGCGAGCACTGAAATCAAAGCATTTCTGTCCTTGTGGATTAGCTTGTGTCTAGGAGATACTAAATCGTCTGTAATAGTATTTAACTTTATTCAATTTCATTGTGTGGAAATTCAGACTTAACAACACTTCTCAGTGTTTCATAAACATGTTCTTTTCATTAGGAAACTAAGCAAAACAGTAAGACACTGAACTCAGTGAACACTGCCTAAGGAAAGTCAGTGAGTGTACCTAGGAGCTGGTCATATCAATGACCTGGAAACTCTCCTTAAGAAATGATCCTGTTAGAGATGATAGTGCAAGCAGGGTTTTTACTTTTTATGATACTATATGATGCTTGGTTCAATAGTGCAGTGAATTATATTTCAAGCAAATAGGACCCCTCAAAGTACTGCGAGGAAGGACTGGCTCATTAGATGCAAGTTCCTTTTCCACCTGTCTTAGCTTCATCTTGAAGCATAAGTATAAGACACTTTCATTCTAATCACTTAACGCTTACGAAGACTTTTTTCTGCTTAAAATGATGCATAAGCAGGATGGGGTGATGTATGCCTGTAATCCCAGCACTTGGGAGGCAGAGGCAGGAGAATTGCCATAAGTTTGAGGACATCCAGTGCCACATAGAAAAATCAAAAGATGCATGGGAGGGAAGAGAAATTGTGATATTATACACACACCAAGATATACCTCTCCTATAACCTTCAGCTCTTCATTTGTTGTTTCTCTTGTCAAATGCAGAACAACATAAAGAAATAATAAAATTCATGATTAGCCAGTGCTGTGGGCTTGGAGTTTGGGAGTGGATTTAAAACTGATTTGTGATCAATCTTGCTTAAGATATGTCATGGTTGCACTCAGAATCGAGCTGCTGCTCAAGTAATCTCAACGTCTTCAGCTGCATTCCTGGTACTTGGGCAAGGATGTGGTCGCTCCTGGTAGCTCTCAGGATAAACTGAACATCTCCCATGTTGGCTCACTACTCACAAGTTTCATGTCCTGGGACATAAAACTACCTGGAATCTATATCACCTTTTTAAAGTAGCCTTTGAAATAAAGCTGCATTATTTCTGATGCTCTTTTAAACATGGTTTTGTTCTACCCAGACCCAAGAACTCCTTATGGAGTACTGATAACCTGGAGAAGGAAGAGTACATGGTCATCTTTCTAAAGTATGGTCTGCTACACAGGTCAAACTTAGGAATGACTATAAAGCCAGGCATCCTGACAACTGCCTAACACCTGAGCATTTCAGCCAAGCGTGGACTTCAGCTGCTACATATGACAAAGAAAACAGACATTACAATACTAGTTCAAAAATGTCTCTAAATAAATAATAACACAGCATAAATCCCCGGCAACAACAAATAATTCTAGTAGAGGGGAGCAGAAAACCACATTGCTAGAGTGACTATGTTACACCATTGAAAATAACTAGTTTTCAGCCCATTAGTTAGGAGGCATGTAAAGCATCAGGTGTGAACTCGAGACAGGAACACCGGAACAGTAAGTAGGGCTTGTCCCTAAGGATCCTACTCCATGTTCAAAGAAATAAAAGGAATTTTCTGAAGAAATAGGGGACAGTTTGGCCTGCTGGTATAGAACTATAACCCCAGCTACCTCAGGAGGCTGAGGCAGGAGGATCATAGGACTGTAACCCCAACTACTCATACCCACTGGGTATGAGTATGCTCATACCCACTGGGATGCAGATGATCTCTGTACCTCCTAATGCTGCCATCCTTTAACACAGTTCCTCATGTTGTGGTGACCCCAAGCATAAAGTTATTTTCTTTGCTACTTCATAACTGTAATTTTCCTACTGTTATGAATTATAATGTAAATATGCAGGCTATCTGATATGTGACCCCTGTGAAAGGGTCATTCAACCCCCACAGGTCGAGAACCACTGCTATGATAAGATACATGTGGGAAAAGAGATGTGGAGACCTTAAGACCCTCATACTTTGACAGCTGCAGTACAGCCACTTTGGAAATAGTTCAGCAGGACCTCAAACAGTTCAAGACTTCCTAGAGGAATCAGCACTTTGATTCATCAGTGTATTCCAAGAGAATTGAAGACATGTCTACACAAAATGTATATATTCATGTTCACAGCAGCATGATTCATAACAGTGAAGAGCAGAAACAACCCAAATATCCATGTTCTGATGAGTATACAAAAATGTGATATACTCACGCAGTGAAACAGTATTTTGATACACAAAGGTACAAAATGCTGATGTATGTGGATAAACCATGAAATTGTTTTGGAAATAAAAGTTACATATCATATATATCCTTTATATGATGTTCTGTGAACAGACAGACCCACAGCAACAGGAAGTAGAGCGAGAGCTTGCGGAAGCTCAGGTTTCCGAGGAATGTGCTGGTTAGCGGTAGGTGATTTCCTTTGGGGTGATGGAGAAGAGGTCCTATAATGGGAATGCCTGCATAGCTCTGAGCATGCTCACAACTACGGAGCTTTGTTGTCATAAGGAAATTTTGCAGGTGATAGTCGAAAATGGAAGAAAAAGCAAGAGAAGCCGGGAGGCTGGTCTTGTGTCCTCACTTTCTGAGGAACACAGATGGCCCCTCTTGTTGTCTGTCTGTCTGTACCTCTCCTAATACCTGGTATTCTGACAGGAAACCCGGAGCTAAAGCCCTGTCAGAGAGTCACTGTGGGGGAGTGCACAGGGGGAGTGCACTCGTGAGTCTGTCTGGATGCCAGTGTACTCGGGTCAGACAGACAGAAAGGTGGATCATAGGAAACGGGTTCAAAATGCAGCTACTTCCTCTTTTTCATCTGCAGTAAGGTGGCTTTCTCTCTCAGAAAGAGACTTTAGACCAGCCCTGCTTTACTGCCCTTTCTCCTCAAGATGACGGTTGCTTTAGGACTACAGAGAGTCCTGGGCGCTGGCAGAGGTTCTTTTTGACCCCACCACAGTTACCCACTCTCTTTTCTGTTCCATTCTCCACAGTTCCAAGAAGTCAACTTCCCATCCATATGTGTTTTATTTCCTGCTCACAGACCTCTAACATCCCACTATGTCCATGATAAAATCCAAATTCCTTGGCCCGAGACTCCTTGATTTGGCATAAACCTTGAATTGTTGGCCTTAATGGCAGAGGTAAGTGGGCAAGAGACTAGCTAGAACAGTAATGAGTGAGCGGAGTAAAGTTGGGGGACTGCTGCCAGCTCACATTCCCAGCTCCCCGTGCTGGAATTTGAAGCTTGTTGTCAGAACTGTCAGGGGGAAATCTGTTTTATTAGCAGGTATTTACAAATATCCTCTGTTGGCAGCCAGAGACTGTGGGAGTTGTGCTTAGAAAACATCATCTCTTCATTTCACATCAAGTTAGAAAGAGTGACAGGAGAGTGAACTACGATATCATCGTGGTCACTTTTAGACAGTTGAAGAGACCACCGTTTGGTCTGTTTGGGATGAGACATATTATAGCTTTGGGCAGTCAAGCAAATTTTATCAGTTCTTGCCTCTTCAGCAAGTAAATTACAAAGAATAGAAGGAAAAAAATGTGTCTGTATTCCAGACAGTTTGCAAGTCAGATTCAGTTGTGCTTTCCACCTGTTGCCTTCAGGGCAAACAAGAAAAAAAAGAATGACGCAGAGAGAATCCGTGAGATAAAAGTACAAGTTCTTGCAGGAATTGGTAATGAGTTTTTGAAAAGGCACCGAGAGTGGAAAATTCCTTTGATAAAGGTAAAAATCCTATTTTCTGCCTATTTCTTTAAAAGTCAAGTTGGTAAGCCATCTAGATAAGATTTGCCATCATGGGCAGCAGACCACTCTGAAGTCTTAATCCTGAACAGACTGTAAGCAAGGTTCAGAGCTATTTTAGAACAGTTTCCAAACCCTGGCTGAGCATCAGCATCAAAAAGAAAACCCAGTGGTTTTTCCCCAGGCCTGTTCTCCAGGAGCCTCTAGGGATGGGAGGTGTCTATGCACAGGCAGCTTTGACAGCCACTGATCAGAAGTATTCAGGAGGAGCCCAATAAGTGCATGCTTATTAATTCTTTGCAGTTGGAATTCAGAAATCAGAATGAAAATGGATGATTTGCATCTCATCGGGTCAGGTCTGTCTTCTAGACTTGCCTAAGAAACCAGAGACTGGCCCAGCAGGGTAGAGCAGTCTCCTCTACTGGACCCATTGAATTGATATTCCTGCCCTTAGTGTAAAATTAGCTCTAATTTGGGGGTGAATTTAGAAACTTTCTTTTATTAATTTTGTATATTTGCACATGCAACTACAGACATTTAATGTCTCTTTTTAGAAAGAAAATGGAGCTGGAGAGTTGGCTCAGTGCTTAAGAGACTTGTTGCTCTTGCAGAGGACTGGAGTTTAGTTCACAGCACCCACAGGGTGGCTCACAACTATCTGTAACTTCAGTGACAGGGGAAGGACCCTCTGCTGATCCCTCAGGCACCAGGCACACATGTGGCACATATTACATACATGCAGGCAAACATTCCTCCACATAAAATAAAAATCAACAACTCAAAAAATGTTCAAGAAAACGGACTTAAAAAATAAGAAAACTGCTCAAATTCCTAGACGATCTTAGAAATCAGAAAAATTTCAAGTTGAAAGATATCTAAAGGCCATCTATCTGGCCTGGGGTTTCCTGTCCTGATTGCTGATTCCCAGTGGAGAGTCAATGTGTCAGCAAGACTGCAGTTAGTGACCCCTCAGATGAGTCTGGTCTTCACCCCGTTCCATTCCTATAACTAGACATACAGTGCTGAATCGTCTCATATGGAGGAGAAAATGGATGTAAATAGACTTTGTAATGAATTTTCTGGGTTCCCATGTTTCATGATCCTTTATTTAACTGAAATTAAATGGAGGAAATTAGTATTTTTCTTTGTGAAGGGGCATCAGCCTCTGACTGGTCCCACATTGTTTTAATGAGAACAAAAGCAAAATGTTCCAAATGACTTGCTTGCAGCTACAAAGCATGTTTAAGGAATAAAAATCTCCTTCATTAAGAACATTAAAAAAAAAAAGAATTGTTTTTGAAGTTCTTAGGATCGGCTTGTATAGGCATCATTGTAAACTGACACTAAAGCGCCCCCATTATGATCTGTATACTTTGCTGCCAGGAGGGTTTTTTTTCTTATGCTAAATTATTAACTTCTGTCAGCTGCTGGGCTGTCATAGAGAGATACAGTAAATCACATTACATTTTGTCATGGATTACACAGAGCAATAAATTTGGGAATAAAGATCAAAGCAGTTCCGCATCACATCTGAGTGTAGGAGGGATGTTTAGCTCGTAGAAAACTGATTTAGGTGAAACTGTTGCAGTTTTTGTGTGAATTGGGAATGAATTTGGATATTTGGTTGAAAATGAGTGAGGATAAAAATCCCAAAATGACTTTCCATTTTTGTAGTTAGAGAAGTTAGTTCTTAATAGAACTGCATGATGTAAATTAAGTGAGTAATTACGTGCTGAGAGTGGTGGATTCATCAAACACTTTACCTTTAGATTTGCTTTGCTTTAATGATTAAACCCTGTGTCCCATGCCACTGTGGTCAGGTTTGGGAGGAACGGGGAGTTAAATACTGCTGTACCTCTGCTCTCTGACTGCTGGAACTGACCGGCTTGCTTCTTACTGCATAGAAACTATTTGAAGTGGATCAGTTTACACCCCTAGAGCAGTGGTGATTAGATTTTGATGGTTAATGTGTCTGTGCCACCACAGACACTCTGGCAGGGCTATCAGAGTTGATGATCGTCTCTTGTTTAGGAGAACCAGGCTCAAGTGAGTGGACTTTTTTCAGAGAAGAATCATTGTACAGTGAGATGATGTAGCAAAACCTACAGGCAGAGGTCACAAGCTTTATGCATACAATTGTTCTTATACAACTACTTAGAAAAGTGGTCTCAGTATATGCACAGTTAATAGAACAAGATTCCCTTGTGTGGTCGAGCATCAGACACAATTAAGGAACATTTCATATAATTTTCTGAACCAAGAAGCTTCATGATTCTGATTCATCATTTTTATAAGCATCATTTTTTTCTTTCTTCATTCTAACCCTGTGAAAATATCTGGAAACAAATAGGTAAACTTTACAGAATTATTTCTCAAGATTGTGGTTCCTTGTTTTGTTCTCTTCCAAAATCTAGAAGATTTGCACTAATGCTGTAATAAATCAGCCCGACATTAAACTTAAACAAATCCCCACCAGAAAATCATATGAAGATTAAGACCACACCCCCATTCCAAATGGGATGAAAATAAAGTATAATTTGACGTGGATCTGACAGCCAGTGGTGCTGCTTTTGTTCTGAAAGGAAATAAAGGACCACTTGGTGTCTGTATGTGTCAGGTACACCCCCAAGGGACATGTTAGACTAAGACAGGAGTCTGAGCATCGTTGAAAGGCCTACAGGAAGAAACCTACCAGTTTGGAGAACTCAACAGACGAGCATGGGGGTTGCATTTGCAAGCTGCAAGTTCTCTAACATGCTTTTTTGAGAGGGTCTTTGAATGACACTGTGATGCCTCCCAAATCCAATTAAGAACATCACTATAAAAACAAAAAATAGGGCTGGAGAGATGGCTCAGAGGTTAAGAGCACTGACTGCTCTTCCAGAGGTCCTGAGTTCAATTCCCAGCAACCACATGGTGGCTCACAACCATCTGTAATGAGATCTGGCGCCCTCTTCTGTATACATAATAAATAAAATAAATCTTTAAAAAAAAAAA
>CABHPP010141679.1:17482-57827 GCA_902168425.1 Peromyscus attwateri
CCCAGCAACCACATGGTGGCTCACAACCATCTGTAATGAGATCTGGCGCCCTCTTCTGTATACATAATAAATAAAATAAATCTTTAAAAAAAAAACAAAAAAAAAATAGTTAGCTCTTTGAGGGAGTGACCTAAACCCATGTGATTGGAAATTATGGGTCTTAATTCAGACTGTTTCTCACCAAGGAATGAAAGAATCAAGGAGTTAAATATTTTAGGGGATTTGGAAACTGCCCAAAACAGGCCATCACTGAAGCAAGGAGGCCCAGACTGGTTGGTTCTGAGGGTAACTTCCCTGAAAGTGTGGAGATGTAGCCTGTACATTTAGCACCTACATGGCCTAGGCCAAACTAGCCCTGAGGAGCTGTTGTAGTCGTGGTCACATCTTCCTTAGTCTTAGATTTACACTTACCCTGACCCTAGTTCCCAACAGAAATGCATGACAGATTTTGAAATGGTCCTTAATCTTTAGCCTAGTTTATTTGAAACCTTGATCATTCCCAATCCCTGCTTCAAATTCTTCTCCCAAAACTGGGGTTGCTCTCTCCTTGAGGGCACACATGTCAAGAACTTCCCTTGTCTGGTATCTCCGTTTCCCATGTCCTACACTGCATTCTCAAATCATGTTCTTTAGGTAGCAAACTTTCTAATCTCTTTCCTGGGATTCAAGTTCCAGTTCCTCTTACAGGCAGGGAAAAGGGAGACTCCTTTCTGTTTTCCTTAACCTTGTGGTTGGTTCAGCTTCCGCTGCTTCCAATTATGCCATAGGAGGAGAGAGAAAATGTGATCAGTGTCCACATTTTTTCATTGAAGAAAATTTTGAGTTTGAATTCTACTATACATTAAACTCTGGGAACTTTCTATTTAAATTTCCCCTGCCCATAGGGAATTCTCAATCTAGTTGTCCATAGTTTCAATATAATACAATGGGGAATAAAAGATTTATGTGTACTGGCCAATAGAAAAATTTAACTTAACCTAAACTGATATTTCCTGAGGTTCTGTGACTTCCTGAAGGAGATGGTATCTAATTGATCTGTAAGAGACAATTAGGATCTCACCAGGGAACAAAAGGATATTAAAGAAAAAATGGAAAATTGGGGGTATGAAACAGCATATCCAGGGGCTACGGTATGATATTAGCAGAAGTCTAACAGACAGCAGAGAAAGAGAAACAAGAAGCCAAAGAAGTGAAGGCCTGACCCTGGGTGACATTGTAAGTTCCTCAAATTGAGGAACTTTAGTATTTGCTTAGGAGCAATGAAGGATTTTCAACTCCAAAGCAGTGTGTTCGTGTGGTAAAACCAAATACAGCATTAGTAGAAGGTGGGAGCTCCCTAGTCTGACGAGTCTGGAGCAAGCAGGACAACCCATGAGAAGGAGGGAAAAGGTGAGCACAAAGAGGGGAAAGGCTCGTCAAGAGTGTGGGAAGGGTCGGAGACTTTCTTTGAAGTTTCTGATGTGTGTCTAAATGAAAATGGCAGAAACTAGATGAGAAGATTCTGAAGAAATGCCGCCATTCAGTTTGGGACATTAGTTGAGGGATAGTGGCTCTCATCAGGGAGCACCTTTGCAACCTATGGTCTGACATTGTGTTTGGATCTAGACACTAGGAACAGAGAAACTACAGCTGCAGAGTTCGAAGGCCCAGAAACAAACTGACGAGTTACACTGTAGGAGTCTTAAAATGGAGGGCGGTTGTCCTAGGAAAGGGTTAGGACGTAAAGCAAATGAAACAATGCAGTTCTTACTTAAAATTAGGATGATTTCAACACGCAGTTGTTATAAAGGTTCCTAGAGAATCAAGAAGCCATGATGTAGGTGTTGGGAAAATGTGTTTCTGTTTAACCTCACCTGCCTAAGGCACTTTCCGATTGGTTTAATAAAGAGCTGAAGAGCCAATAGCTAGGCAGGAGAGGATAGGCAGGCCTTCCAGGAAGAGATACGAACTCTGGGGAAAAAATCTGAGGCCAGAGATTTGCTAGTCAGACACAGAGGAAGTCAGACATATGGTACTTAGGAGAGGTAATGAGCCACATGGCAGAATGTACATTAACCAAAAGAAAAAAAATTTTTTTTCTTGGTTTTTCGAGGCAGGGTTTCTCTGTATAGCTTTGGAACCTGTCCTAGAACTCACTCTGTAGACTAGGTTGGCCTCAAACTCACAGAGATCCACCTCCCTCTGCCTCCAGAGTACTAGGATTAAAGGAGTGAGCCACCACTGCCCAACGTAAGTGGGTTAATTTAAGTTTTAAGAGCTTGTTGGGAACAAGTCTAAGCTAAGGCAAAGCTTTCATATTTTATAAGAAGTCTCCATATCATTATTCAGGAGCTATTGGTCCAAACCTGCTACATGTAGGAGTCATGGGAGTTAGGTATATGAATAAAAAATTAACATAGCAAAAGCAAAATGCAGCCATTTGAAAAGGGTAGTAAGATACTTTCTAGAAAGATAGGGAAAGAACATCAAAGAGCAGGAAATGGGGAAGATAACTGCTGATCTAGGAGAGATTGAAAAGATAAGGAATAACCTTCTGACAGTAAAACTGAAGATCTGGTTAAAATGGACAAATTTCTAGAAATGCGATTGAATGAGCAGGAAACTGTAACCCTGAATGCCTCTACAGATAGGAAGAAAGCATTTAGTTTTAAATTTAAACTTAGTATACCAAATTTTGTTACAGAGCTGTGGACATGACCAGTTTGGTACTGGACCAGGTGTAGGGAGGTAGAGCAGAAGTGAAGAGAGAGAGAGGCAGAGGAGGAGGGTGGGAGAGAGATGGCATATGCCAGAGATTTACGGGAAAGTCAGTGACACTGGAGATCAGCCTCGTAAACACAATAGGACAGACTGGGGAAGGTACATACTGCATTCTCTATCATGTTGAATCTAGATCTTAGAAAACATTAAGATATGAAATGTAAAAGGGGCTATCTGAGAAGTGGAGAGAACCCGTGGGAGGAGAGATGGAGGACACAAAAGGTAATGGGAGAGAGGGTATGATCAAAGTGTGACATATACGTGTGTGTGTGTGTGTGTGTGTGTGTGTGTAAAATAATAAAGCCCACTATTTTGTATAATTAATACACATAAATTTAAAACTCAAAAGAAAGAGAAAAGAAGAGGGACAGAGAGGGAGAAGGAAGAGAAAACATGCGGGAAATTTCATGACATGGGATTAGGCAGAAGATTCTTAGGTATGACACCAAAAGCAGAAATGACAAAAGAAAACATAGATAAGTTAAAACTTCAACAAAAGTAAAAAACTTGGGCTGGAAAGATGGCTCGTTGGTTAAAAGTACTGGCTGCTCTTGGAGAGGACCTGGGTTTTATTTCTAACACCCACATGGATGCTCACCACCATATGTAACTCCAGTTCCAGGGAATCTGATGCTCCTTTGGGACTCCATAGGTACAAGGCATGCACATGGTGCACAGGCATACATGCAATACAACACTCATGTGTATAAAATTAAATTAAATTCTTCCAGGACAGCCAGGGCTGTAAAGACCTGTTCCCAAAAAACAAAAAATAAAAATAAATCTTTTTAAAAAGCAACTTTTTAATGAGAAATGTATAAAACAGGGTCTCAGTATATAGACCAAGCAGGCCTCAAACTCATGGTTCAATACCTGTGATGGTTAGTGTTAATTGTCAGTGTCACCAAACCTAGACTCACCTGAGAAGGGAGCCTCAATGAGATATTGTCTCTTTATCCTGTGTGCATATCTGAGGGCTTATCTTGATTGTGTTAATTGAGATGGGCAGACCCACCCATTGTGAGTGACACTATTCCCTAGGCAGGGAATCCTGGATGGCTTAGAGGGAAACAATGGGCTGTTAACGAGCATGCGCGCATTCACTGATCTCTTTTGACTATAGATGTTATGTGCTGCTTCAAATTCATGCTGCCTCGCCTTCCTCACCATGGTGGATTGTAACCTGACTCTATGAGCTAACATCAACCCTTCTTCCCTTAAATAGCTTTTATCAGAATAATTTTATCACAGGAATAGGAAAGAAACTAAGACAATACCTGTTATTTATTAAGCGGCGCTGTTTACTGTGGAGAAAAGCCACAAGATACAACAAATCCCACTATAAGAGTTTATTAAGGGGAGGAAGTAGAAGGGGGTGCTTAGGCCTATGGAAATATTGTGCAGGAAGAGAGGGGAGGGATAAGTGGAACCCACTTTTATAGAATCCCCTCACCCCTGCACATGTGCATTTGGGTTTATGTAGCTACACCACACATGCGCATAGGTTACATGATTACATGCAAATTATGTGATCATGCAGCACACAGATTACGATAAAAAAAATGGCAGGTGAACAGGAATAGGGTTACCATGTCTCTAAAACTGCTTCCAGCTGACTTGGTCGGCATTGGTTAACTCTCTTGGGAGTAGGGAAGGGGGCTTTTGAGGTAGATGGACGTCCTGAGGTAGTGGATTGTCCTCCACTGTTTTGGGAATCATCCATCGCCTTCTGCTGCTTCGGGCTCTGTGACTGTTTGGGTCTGACAAGGTGCTGGCAGGGTAGAAAAGGGAGTTTAGGAAAAATTTTACCTAGGGGCAGTCTCTGAAGGGTCCCAGAGTGGGGGGAGGGGGTGTCCCAGGACCAGGAAAGTTTGAATTATACTTATCTGAAGTGGATCTGATCTGTCCAGGTGGATTCAAGCTGGCTCTGGAGCTTGGATGAATTTTTAAACATATAAAGAAGGAGCCACAGGAAATTAAAATCTTGAGCTGGTAGCTATGATATTATAATGTTTAGTACTATGCTATCAGAATTTTGTTGGTTAGTGTCAGCAAAAGAGAGAGAGAAATCTGGAGCATGCTTTCTTCTGAGAAGGTCAGAAATGACAGGCTTAGGTCCCCTGAGGCTCTGGAGTCAGAGAGGGTACTGAGCTTGGTAACGTACCTGGTAGGGTCCTGCAACTGGATAATAATAGGGGGATGGGGCCTAGCAATACAAGGGTTCTGGGTGCCCCAGACTTGGGGTCTGCCTGACAGGCTGGCAAGGGGAATGAAGTGTTAGAGCTAGTAGGCTGGGTGCCTAGGAGGAGGAGAAGAGGGGCTGCTGAAGAGTCTGGAGTGAGGCACATGGGGGGAGCAAATGAAATAAAAGCTCCTACCTTAGCTAGAAATTCTCTTCCCATTAGGGGCACAAGGATGGTTGGCACAACTAAAAATGTGTGGGTGAGAGGCCCCTGAAAATACAACTAAGTGGTGGGGTCTGGTGAGGTAGGTAAGGCTGTCCCCCTACCCCGACAATAAGAAGACAAGAAGGAGAGGTGGGACCCCAAAACTCCCTCGGGACTGAGTAAGTGGCTCTGGTGTCCAAAAGGAAGGAAATGAATAGCCCTGATACTATAATGGCTACCCTAGGTTCCCTTTAATTGTCCATCACCAAACCTAGGAGATCAGCTGGAGGGTGGCCTTCCTTCAATGTCCCCATGCCATGAGGTGCACAGGGGCAGTCAGCTGACGAGTGTCCCTCTTGGTGACACTTTGGACAAGGCCCAGATGGTGCCCAACATGGGGCAGGGCAGGCAAGAGCCCAGTGGCCTTCTCTACCACTCTTAAAATAGGGACCTGGAGGCCTTCGGGCGGCCAGTTGGATATCGTGTGCCCTCATTTGGCAGTTCTGTTTACAGGCTTTTTCATCTCTCCCATGGTACACCTTAAATGCCACTGCTAAGACTTCTGCCTATAAGATCAGAGGCCCTCTCTCCAGACGCTTAAGTTTAGCACTGATGTCAGGGAAACTCTGCGAGACAAAGTGGGTCATAAGGAGCTGTCTGCCCTCTGGGCTCTCAGGATCTAGGCTAGTATATTGTAAGAGAGCCTTTGTAAGCTGTTTTAAGAAATTAGACAGATTTTCTTCCTTGAATTATCAGGAACCGCCTCGGCCCCAGGTGGATGGGCAGCATTGGTTTGATGAACCTTGTCTGCATGTATCCTAGCCTGCTCCCAAACTCGCCTATGCTCCTCAGGGCAGATAGAGAATGAGTGACAGGAGGAGTGACGGTGGGAGCCAGGGTTGGGTGGTTGGAGTGGCCCAATATTGGAGGAGAGAAGGGGGCTGGAGGAGAAGCCAAAGGGGCAGAGCCCGAAGAGTGGGAGCAGAAGGTTGGATAGACAGAGGCTCATGTGCAGGGTCCAGAGTGGTAGTCAGAGGTTCCTCAGGTTCAGGTTGCACAGCTAGGAGCATGTGGGCAGGAGAGAGGAATCAAGAAGGGAGGGTTTGGAGCTGAGGTTGAAAAAAACTTGAATATAAGGCAACTCTTTCCATTTGCCCATTGGCTGGCAGAAGTTAGATAATTCTCATAAAATATCGGGGTACAAGGAGCCATTAGGTGGCCATTTTTTATTGTTATCTAAGGGATACTTAGGCCATTTCTCAGAGGAAGAGTGGCATTAATAGGAGGAAGCCTTATTTCCCATGACCACAGCAGAGAGAAAAAAAAAATAAAAACATGGTCCAAGACTACAATCTCAGGCATCCCTGAGATCAAGTGAGGATCAGTGATTGGCACAAGTCATTCAATGCTTTGTCAAGCCAGAGAATGAGGGCCAGGGCATACGTACCCCCAAGGACCACCCCCGCAGGGTCCAAAAGTGGCAGGCACAAGTCATTCAGTGCTTTGAGAGAGAATGAGGGTGGGGTGTACACAGTCCAAGGACACAGCCTGAGGACAGGGGTCCGACAGTGAGAATGATATCTCAGACCACAGTCTTGGGAAATGGCTAGATATTGAAGCCTGTTTACGCTGGCTGGGAAGGGAAAACTCACCAATCAAAGCAGCAGGTATTATGTGAAGCAGTCCAGCGGCCTGGAAAATGGAAAATTGGGCAGTTGTAGATAGAGTAAACCTCAGTACAGGGTCCCAGATGCAGAGCGCCAGGAGGACCTACTTCATCTCGGCACCAATGTTATTTATTAAGTGGTGCTCTTTACCATGGAGAAAAGCCACGAAGTACAACAAAGTCCACTATAAGAGTTTGTTAAGGGGAGGAAATAGAAGGGGGTGCTTAGGCCTATGGAAAGATCATGCAGGAAGAGAGGGGAGGTTTAAGTGGAACCCGCTTTTTAAGATTCCCCTCACACATGTGCATATGGACTTACGTAGCTACACCACACATGCATATAGGTTACGTGATCATGCACTGCACGGATTACATAGGACATAAGGCCCTGGGATAACTAAGCATCTTGTCAGGGCATGTGTGGTCATGTAGCTGAGGGAGTGGCTAGAATTCTAATACCCATAAATCTGAAAAAAAAAAAAGTATTTCTTAAGGAAGCATCTGTAAGAATTTTAGAGTAGCACTATTTGTTGTCAAAAGTGAAAACAACAGAAATGTTCTGTGTTAGTTTCTGATCACCTTGACAAAATACAGTTAAAAAGCGTAGCTTAAAGAAGGAAGATTTAACATGTCTCCTATTTCTAAGGCCTCGGACCATGTTGGTTAGCTTCATTATTTGGGGGCCTGTGGTGAGATAGAACATGATGGAGAGTATGATGGAGTGGGGCAGCCCGCCACGTGATGTCCAGCAAGCAAAGAAAACTGCCTGTTTCCATTTTGTTCTGTCCAAGCCGCCTGTCCTTGGAAAGTACTGCCCACATTCAGGATAGGTCTTCTTTACTAGCTCCTGGCTACTTATGAATCCAAGATGACAATCAAAATGAACCATCATGTTCATTTACTGTAAAATGGATAAAGTCTGCTGCATCACACAGTGGATCTGACAATGATATGGCATAGTGATCAATGTCCTAACAAAAAATAGTCCTTGGAAATGTGCTAAGTGAAAGAATGCAGTCCAAAGGGGCCTCATCTATGGACTGAGGCAGAGTCTCGCAATGTGAATTTCACCAATTCAGCTAATCTGGCTACCGCCAGGATTACAGGATTACAGTCATCATACCTGCTTGGCTTTTTACATAGGTTCTGGGAATCTACTGGGTCCCCAGAATTAACTACTAGGGTCTTCATAATGCACGGCAAGCATTTTGTCAACTGGGTCATCATCTCAGCCCTAGGAGGGTTCTTTAACATATCTCTTTACCTTAGATAATATTACACCCCTTTGTGTATATGATTTTATATATTTACAAGTTTAAAACAACCGACTGGCATTGTGGAAAGCAGCAGAGTGCCCCAGCCTTAGGGATAGGTCAGGAAGAAAATTCTGTCCCCAGTAAAGACGCTGAGACAGGGACTCAAAGTGAAAGAATGAACTGGAAAGGAGACCTGGAATCAACCCTAAGACTGCCTTTAGCAGTCAGCCTTTCCAGCGGGCTGACCTCCAGGTTTGTAAGCTTATCTCCAGTAGAGTAAGTTCTATCTTGCTTTGACTAAATTTATCCATGCAAATGCAGGCATGCCTTGGAGCTAACATTGCTCAACCATTCACCTCGAAATCTCAGTCTGTCAAATTCTCCTTTTGATCACTCTTGCCTAGCCTTTTATTTTTTCCATTTTCTCACGCTTAAAGAACCTGGACTTGGTCCTCATTCCAGTGCCGACTCACCACCCTCAGATCCCTTGCCATCTAGAACTTTTACCTTTCCTGCATTGTTAAACCTCTACCATGTTCAGTCATTATTGTCCACTTTATCTGTACATCCTAGAATAATGCCTGGGAAAGATACCACTTGCCCATGGTCACACCACCCAGGTTGGTTGAACTTCAAAGTCAGCACTGTCAACCACATGCTTCGCTGCTTGCCACTTGGCTGCGGTTGTTGGGATAGTCAATCAAAGCAACTCACATGTATGGAAAAGATGGTTGGAGTAGCTTTGAGGGTCTGGGTGCGGTGATGGGAAATGAACTACAAAGTGCTGTCAGCTGGACACACCTTTCGCTTGCAGAGTGGGTGGGAATAGGGCATGTTTTGAATAGGCATCTTATCCATTGTTGTCAAGCATCTCTCTAGATGAATATTGAAATTATCAAATTATCTTGAAATAACTACAAATCTAACAGTGATTTATAAGTATATTATCTCAGAGGAGCTCTACTATTCATTGCACCCCCTTTTCTGTACAAATAGCCAAAAGTAGATTTTTTCACAATAAGTGAACTATTCATGGAATTTTTGAACATGCTAGATTGGGATATTTAAGACCCTTGACTCAGTGTTTACTTGACTTAGTTTATCTGGTCAATAGTTGGATTGCTGCCACTTGATCACTGAACCATTTTAAATTTTGAACTCAAAACTTGAGGAAAATATTCTACTACTGAAACAGCTATACCACATAATGTCACTCATTTGTAAATTATATTAAGTACATTAAATGTATATTATGCCTACACTTTATGCATGTGGATATTTGTGTGCATCTGCACACATATGTATGTGGACATCAGAGGTCAACATCAGGTGTCTTTATACCTTGCCACCTATTTATTTATTTATTTATTTATTTATTTATTTATTTATTTATTTATTTATTTTGAGGCAGGTATCTCACTGTCCCTGGAGCTTAGCAATTGTGTAGACTGGCTGGCTACCACATTTCTGGGATCCTCTTGTCTCCACCATCTCAGCACTAGTATTATAGGCACAAGTCACCATACCTGGGTTTTTCATGGAGGCTGGAGATCCAAACTCAGGTCCTCAGGCTTGCACAGCAGGCACTTTCCCAGGAGCCCTCTCCCTCGATGTGTGCCTGTGAAAATTAGCTGACTATAGTAGTCCTTTTCTGTGGACATTTGTCAAATCATTAGACTTCGGTGTAAAGTATAACAGTGTCAAAGACATGTAGAGACATTACAGGAGGTAGAGATTCTTCAGATTAATTGGCCCCGTTTCCATTAGGTCTTTGATGATAAATTCTTTTTTGTACATCAGAGACAAACTACTTCTTCCCTACAGCAAACTAAAGCTTCCTCTCCCTGCCCCTTATTCTTAAAGTTTGTATTCCTGCCCAACTAATAAATGAGTTTCAGTTTCTGTGGCCTTTGCTTCAGTGAGCTTCTCTGAGGGGGAGCTTTGAAATATGATTAAATCTTAATTCTTTAACTGTTTCCATAAGCTTGTTTCACAGTTTGCCTTCTTTTTCAATTAGTAGGGAGAGGAAATACATATAAATATTATGTGAGCGTGTATGGGTATTAGCCACCTAAATGTGTGCTGTCGTGGTGAGAGAATTGGTCTTCAGTTAACAATGTCCCGTGTTATTCTTTAGGTTATCTGCCATAAAATACGCATTACTTTAGCCCACAGTGTTGGCCACAGTCACTAACTCTGTGTAGTCAAAAAATGTGTCCAATACTAATTGTTATATTCAGAAGTAGTACCATATTCAGGAATGGCACGTCTAAGAATGGATTGCTAATACTTACTGAATAAACATTCAGTTGAGAGTGGTATTGATAATGCCATAAACCTTTCCAAAATCCCTAGTTTCTTCCTTCTTTTGCAAAGGATATGGCTTCTCCATTGATTCCCGCAAATTGAGTGGGCAGTGACTCTCAGAGCCTAGTTGCCAGTTTCTGACTGTAGGCAAAGCAGCTAAGACAATTCAGTTCCCTGGAAATGAATCAGAATTGAGAAGTCATTGAGGATGGGAAACCGGTACCTAGACTAGTTTACCATTTCTCAAATGGGGATTTAAATCTAAGGACGGAAAAAGACAACGTTTTGTAATTCAGGTACCTTTTCTTCTAATTATTGTAGCTGAGAACTTATCCTTGACTCAAGTAATATTTTAAAGTCTCAAGATTTATCTAGGGGAACTTTGTCCTATTTTTATTTGTGTCTTCGTCTGATATACAATAGGAATTCAACATTTTTTTTTAACTTCCTACCGCTGTCTCAATTACCAGTTTCAAGAAGGGCCTTTAAAATGAGAACTTGATCCCCATAAATCTTGTAAATGAATGTCTGCCTGCTAATCAGCTAAGTAACTGATCTTGAGCAAGGCCATATGCAAATTACTATGAGCAAGTCAAAGATGGGTTAAACCTGTTTTCAACATTTATTTCAAAAACTAGTGTTTGATTAATGCAAAGCATTATAGTTATTTTATGAAGTAAACAACAAATAAAATTTCATTACATTAACTTTTTAATCAAAATATAGTTTTTTAAAAGTCATTTATATTGTTTGAGAAAGCATAGTAGCCCACAGAATATGTGTGTGAATGTGTGTATGGCTATTATGTTTTTAGCTAAGTTAGTCAAATTTTATTTATATTTTAAAGGTATATATTCACCCCAGATAGAGCACAGACAAAAAATCAAAGAAACAATTCCATCCAAGTCTAGTTGAGTGAACCAGAGATTTTGTTGGATTGGGGTTACTACAGGACTATGAATGAAGGATTGCTTACAAAAGCATGGAGGACTCAAAGACAGCTGTCACTGAGAAGCCCACCCCAGCATGAGTGACAGCTTATAAAAGCTGTATCCCTGAGCTCATGTACCATTTGCAGGCAGTACGATAGGTTAAGGATTCTCCTCCCCCACAGCAGCTGTTACTGCTTACATAATCATGGAGAAGAGCCTTTTGAGTCGCTTAAGTTACAGGAACTTTCTGAGACTTGTGAATTATTGGTTTCCTGAGCCCTGTAAGTTTTGTTTACTTCCTGTATCTTAAGGAACCTTTCCCTAGGATCAGATATTTAAATCTGGAGGAAATTGCTACACAACAATTATCTTTAAATATTTGCATTATCTTTAAATGTCTGACATTTATACCGTATGAAACCAATAATAGTTACCAAGATAAAAGATAACAGAGGTATTTTTTCTCACATTTTTTTGCCCAATTTCCATTTACCCAAGATTCTCTCTGATCTCCTCCTTTACAAGGATATCTTCAAATATGTTAGGTAGAAATAAAGAAATAGCTCTTCTCCAAATACTCTTTTGTAAATTTTTATCAATTTAGCCCATCCATACTTCCTTTATCCATTAATTCATCAAATATTTTTCAAATTAAACCACTAACAGCAAAGTAATGAAGCCAAAATAACTGTTTGGAACCTGTTAAGAGAGATATAAAGCATGTCTCCTAAAGCCTATGGTAGAACCATTCAGTTTGTCAGGACTCTGAATATTAAAGGACAAAGAAAAACACCTCTAAGAGATGTAAACAAAAATAATGTTGGTGTTTGAACTGGTCTTCATGGATTGGTAGGATTAGGGAGAAAAAAAAATGACAGAAAGACAGACTCAAAGCATGAAAATATTGTCTGGAAAACATTATTAATCGGTATTCGAAAATGGGTTTTTCTGGGCTTATAGGAGCTCACAGAGTCTAAACCAACAACCAGGGAGCCTGCATGGGACCAACCTAGGCCCTCTACATAAATGTGACAGTTGTGTAGCTTGGCCTACTGATGGGACTCCTAACAGTGGGAGCAGGGGCTGTCCCTAACACTTGGACTAACTTTCGGGAATCTGCTCCTCATATTGGATTGCCTTGCCTAGCCTTAATAGAAGGACAGGTGTAGTCTTACCACACTTGATGCTTTGTTGATACCCGTGGGAGGCCTGCCCCTTCCTGAACAGAAGTAGAAGGAATGGATTAGGGGTTGGAGGAGATAGGGAGAAAGGGGGGAGAAGAAACTTCAGTCAGGATGTAAAATAAATAATTATTTTTAAAAAATAAATAAATTGTTTTTCATTCATTCATTAATTATTGACTGTGGTTTGGTCTTGAGTTATATCAGTGACCAGATTAGACAAGGATTCCTGTCTTTGAAGAGTTCACATTCTAGTAAGACAAAGGTAGTATTCAAAGATGTTAACAGAAAAATGATGTGGGCTCCATATCATCAAAGACAGTGAGTATCAGAATTGATTGGCAGTGGTGACTACCCTAACTGTCATCATAGAGCCTTCACCCAGTAACTGACGGAAGCAGATGCAGAGATCCACAGCCATGCACCAGGCCAACTCCGGGAGTCCGGTCAAAGAGAGGGAAGAGGGATTATATGAGCAAGGGGAGTCGAGATCACGATAGGGAAATCTACAGAGACAACTGAACCAAGCTCAAAGGAACTCACAAACTTTAGACTGACAGCAGTGGAACCTGCATGGGACTGGACTAGACCCTCTGCATACAGGAGACAGTTGTGTAGCTGGGTCTGTTTGAGGGGCCCCTGGCAGTATGTCCAGGATCTATCCCTGGTGCATGAGCGGGCTTTCTTGATCCCATTACCTATGGTTGGACACCTTGTTCACCCCTGATAAAGCAGGGAGGGGCTTGGTCCTGCCTCAACTGAATGTACCAGGCTTAGCTGTCTCCACATGGCAGAACTTAACCTGTTGGAGAAGGGGATGAGGAGAGTGAGCCGGGGATGGGGTGGGGGGGGGGGGGGGGGGGGGGGGGGGAGGGGGGATCTATGGTTGGTATGTAAAATGAATAAAAAATTTAATATAAAAAATTCTCTAACAAAAAAAAGAAAATATGTTGAAATATTTGAAGCCTCTTCTACAAAAAATATATCAAAAATGTTGCATAAAAACATTAGGAAATTCCATGGATTCTTAAGGCTCCCCCTGGCCCCGGATTAAGAATGTTCATGAAATGAGGTAAACTTGGTCTATAAATACATACTTCCGAGGGCACCTAGCCCTGACCTGGGTGTGGAACAGGGCTGGAGGATGATAAATGCCTGTAGCACAATACCTACTTTCAAACTTCACAGAACCAGAGATCTTTCATTTTGAGGTTACCTGGAGATGATTTAGATTGAAGGTTCTGGTAGTCAGGCAGACAGTCAGAACAAAATGGGCCAAGTAGGAATGGGTGGGGTGACCTTCAAAGCTGTGACACCGGTGGAAGCATGTGACACCAAGTCTGATGGACTGGCCCTCGGATTAGCTGGCTTATAGAAGTAAGATGCTGGCAACTTTGGGTTTGGGGGAAACATGCTTTGCAAAGTGAGCTATTTGATTAATAGAGCGTGTTTACAACCATTCTGACTCATTACTCATTACTGTGGCTGCAGTGAAATTGGTGTCATTCTAGATTTGTGGGGACATTTAGTTTTCTTCTAAATATATATGATGAGTTAGTAAACTTCTAAAGTAGATTTTGGAGTAATGTCTTTGTGTGCAGAGTGCATTATGACATAAGACAAAGTAGGAAAACTAATCAGAATGGTCTGTTGCCCTTGTAGTACCTTTCTCCTGTCCCTTTCTTCCACTTACAGTGGCAGCAACTAGTCCCTTTAAAGGTACAACTGGTCATGCTTCCTGAAAGTCACTCTTCCAGAGTGCTGTCTTCCAGGTTCTCTTCCATACTGCACAGGGATGAGCTGACTGGACCATGCCCTGTCTCTCCTTAAGCCTAAGCCAGCTTGCTGTTGCTACAGGTTCCCTGAGCCCTATAGTTGACCAAAGGATGGTCGGTCAGATGTTAATTCAGGCTTGGGAGGAAGGAGTCTCAACCTCAGAGGCACAGCCTCTTGTTCCCACCCACTTACCACATCAAGGGTATTGGACACCCTCACAGCCTGTAATAAAGTGGCTTTTGTCTCTCACTTGCTGCTGCTGCTTTCATTCCTGTCTCCTTCAAGAAGAGGAGACATGATGGCAGGTTAGGATCTGAGCCAAGCACCGGTACCATTACTCTCAGCAGTGATGTCCCTATCGTAGATCTCAGGACATGTGCTCAGATGTTAAAACCTTTCTGCAAATTCGGTTTCTGTGTGAGTCACTATTCTGCTGTATGACGGCAGAAGCTTAATACTTGCCCTCAGCCCTCTTGGAGCTCAGTCACTCCCATGCTTCCCCAGGGTAGCAGGTAAGTCCCAGCAGCTCTGTCACAAATGTGATGGATGTGGCAGAGCCTCTGACCAGGTGTCACTGGCCGCCAGGCATTGACTGTGAAATTGAGTGTCCCAGCCGACCTTGAGCTACCAGCTTACAGCCCTGTCAGCCCTTCTCTGAGAGCCGGTAGAGCCAGAATTCTCATTGCTACAGCCATGCAGCTCTCAACACACAGGATCTAAATGCTCTTCCTGCTTGGGAAGAGAAGTGACCTCATGGAGAGCTGTATCCAGCAGTCTAACTGGCCTGCTGAAACAATACCAGCAAGCCTCTGTTTCCCCATGAAGTAACACCCATGCTGGCATCACTTACAGACTGAGACCAACAGCCTCTGGCTGCCTGTGGCATGAGGACACAGGCCCCTTCTATTTTTAGGGGAGCCCTTCCCTACATGGGGTATCTGGTCTTTCCTCCTCTCCCAGGCTTCTCTCCAGGGTGAACATCTGGCCCTCACTTTCTCTCAAGAATAGACAGACCCACAGAGAAGCCTCTCAGGCTGCACCCATTTTCCCAGCCTGGAGACTTTTTTCTAGTCTGAGATTTGGGGAAGAAGTTGGGAAGCAGGATGGGTAAACCAATGTTAGTAGACTTTTGTACCAGGAGCCCAGTGGCCAAGGTTATGGTTAAAAGGTTCAACTTGACTCCTTTGACTCCACTGTAGCTTCCTGTGACATTCTTTCATGTGTGTTTGTGAAGGTCCTCTAAGTGAGGAGGGTTAAACATCAGAATGTCCTGGAACATGCGGACAGCACAGGAGAATCACTAAAAATCCATGTTGCTGTACTACATAATGAATAGCAGGCTTGTTCACCATGTGGGGTTTTTCTTAGTTTCCTACAATAAACACACATTCACATTTTTTAAAAAATAGCTTTCGTTGTAATTTATATACCCCAAATGTTTGTCTTAAAAGATAATTTGATTGTTTTTTTTAACATTACGTTTATTTTTGTGTGTTTTCTGTGTTCATGCCTTGCTGTATAACCTTGAACAGACTTTTCTAAATCGTCTCTAGGTTTCCATGAGGTAAGAACACCTATGTTGGGGGCTGGAGAGAGACTCAATGGTTAAGAGCACAGGCTGCTCTTCCAGAGGACCTAGGTTCTATTCCCAGCACCCTCATGGCAGATCACAAATGTCTGGAACTCCAGTTCCAGGGAATCTGGTACCCTCACACAGACACACATGCAGACAAAACACCAATGCTCATAAAAAATAAATAAAAAATATTTTAAAAAAGAACACCTATGTCAGAGCCTTTGAAGAGGTTCCCCCTTCCATCTGTCGATGTGTAGAAAGCATTCAGACTGTGTCCTCTTAGTGTAAGAAAAGTTAGTGTTGTTTTGTGATACTGTCTTAGTTATCATCACTATCCTTCGATGCTCAACTCTTTAATGCAGCCCTCTTTATAAGGTTTTTCTACTTTTCCCTTAACACCCTCTGTACATCTCCTTCCTCACACCATGCAGCATTTTAGTTATGCAGTTAAGTCTTTTCCTTCTGTACACATACAGTGCCCAGCAGAAAGGAGGAGCCGAAGGAAATGTTTGTGAAATGAAATGAAACTAGTCAAGTTCACAGGGGTGTATCCTGATTCCAACAAGGGCACGTTTGTGTATGTGCATGCACACTGTAGTTAGTATGTCTGCAGGAGGAAAGCTAGTGAGTCAGTGTGGAAAAACATGCTCCTGGTATGAAAGGAAGGGAAGCCGGGAATGGTGGTTGAATGTGTGTTTAACCCTAACACTCTGGAGACAGCGGCAAGATCTCTGTGGGTTCAAGGCCAGCCTGCTCTACATAGCATGTCCCAGACTAAATGGGGCTACTTTAATGAGACCCCGTCTCAAAAACCAGAAGGAAGGGAAATGAGGAAGCCTGATGTTGGGGTGTTTTCAGTAGTGTGAAGACAAGCTGACTATGTATTGCGGAAGCGGTATACCTTTTCAGGCAGCTACGATGTAGTTTCTGCTCACCTTATTTTCCACAAAATTCTGAATGTATCATTTCTTCCTTGAATGTTTGATGTGGCGTTAGTAAAACCACTTGGACTTGGATGTAGTTGTTTGGTGGATATGTGTTCTTTCATATGGTTGTATATAAAAATACAAGGCTCCTCGTGATTTTATTATTTTACTGGAGTCATTGTTGATAATTTCTAATTTGTATCATTTAAGAGAATCATATAGTTTTTCTAAATAATGAAAATTATAAAATTTTTGTTTATATTTTCTTTTTACCCTAATAATGTCTCCGGAATCTGATAGTGCTCCTTTTCCTCTCCTCTGATATTGGCAATTTTTTTTATCATTTTCTGATCCATGGATCAATAGATTAATCAACTCTGTTGTTCTTAAATCACAAGCTTTTGATTTTATTGATTTTTTTTTCTGTTTTTCTTTTTCATTAACTTCAGCCCTTCTGTTTTATTGCTTTTGTTTGCTTTGTATCTAATTTGCTATTTTTTTTTCAAGCTTGCTGAGGGAAGGCCTAGGTCTCCAGTTTTAGATCTTCTCTCTTTACTAATAAATGAATTCAAGTTCAATTTTCTTTCTAAGTACTGAGTTAGCTGCAGTCCACAAATATATGCTTCCATTGCCACTTAGTTCCAAACATTTTCTAATTTACTTTTAAAATTCTTTGACTGATAGATCACTTACCTGTGCATATTTTACTCTTGAAATACATGGGGAGTATCAGATGCTTTTCTGTGACTATATGCTTAATTCTTTGTATCAGAGAATGTGCTCTCTATAAAAATCCGTCCCCTTTTAGCTTATTTCAGTTTGTTATGGTCTTAAACATGGTCTGTCTTGATTGTGATCCAGTTGGTTGGTAGTAATTTTCAGATTATCTACATCCTCACTACTACTCAGTCTACTCACATCAGTTACTAAGATGGAAATATTAGGGCTGGAAAGATGGTTCAGCAGTTAAGAGCACTGGCTGCTCTTCCAGAGAACCTGGGTTCAATTCCCAGCACCCACGTGGTAGCTCATAACTGCCTGTAACTCTAGTTTCAGGGGACCCAACACCCCCTCCCCCGCAACAGATATACATGCAGGCAAAACATGAGTGCACATGAAATAAAAATGAATAATTTTTTTAAAAAGAAAGAATTTTCTTTGATTATAACTTGTGAATTTGCCTGTTCTTTCTCAATTCTGTCAGTCTTTGCTTCGTGGATTTTGAAGCTCTTGAATTTAGATATCTGCTTGTTTAGGATTGCTCCATCACTGAATGGATTAGAATGTTTAATTCTTGCCCCCTACAGCTTCTTATTGTAGGCTCTTCCTAAGCATCTTAGACATAGCCAGCACTCATCAGGCCAAGTGTGTGAGGGAGGAGAGCTCCTTAATACCTGCCTGCTCCCCTTCTCCGTTCTTTCTTCTGTTTCTACAAATGGTGTAAATCTTGCAGTGTGCTGCTTTTTTATTGCAGCTAACATTCAGTCTGTGTTTGGGGGGTTTTAAAATAAGAGTATTTTGTTATTCGCATGTGTACTTTCTATGGCCAGGGCAAGTTGTTCTTTTTGGTTCCTGCATGTTTCTGTTTGATGTCTTTGTATGTTCTAAGAATGAGGGATTTGGGGGGGGGGGTGTAGAGGGGTATACGTGAGTGTGCAGATATATGTACCCATGTGTACATATGTCCTCCTTTGTCATGCTCTGCCTTATTGCTTTTGAGAAAGGGTGACTCACCAATCCCAAAGCTCACCGTTTTGGATAGGCTGGCTTGTCAGCAAGCTTTGGGGATCCACCTGCCTCCAAGGACCATGCCTAGTTTTTCCCATGGGTGCTGGAGGGTCAAACCCCAGTCCTCATGTTTGCAGAGCATGTCCATCGAACCATCTCCCCAGCCCTTCAACCTTTTGTGTATCATACACTACAAGTGATGAGTTCTCAGAGTTGGTTTAGAGAATCTGTTTTTCAGTTTCCGTTTGAAAGGTTATTTGTACCGTATATGCCATTTTAGATGAATGGGTCCTTTTGGCTTTCCTTGCCCTCTGACTTGTGTGGCTTAAATGAGAACTCCATCATTATTATCTTTTTAATATGTCTGTTTTCTCTGGCTGCTTTTAAGGCAATAGCTTTATTTCTTGTCCTTTATAATGTTATTATGCTATGCCTTGATGTGGTTTTCTGTGTTTATCTTGTATTCTGTTCAATGATCTTCTGGACTTGTGGTTTGGGGGTTTCTTTTTCAGTTTGGCAATATTCCTAGCCATAGTATCTTCAAATTTTTAGCATTATTTCTCCACCTGTAATATAACAATTAAGAGATGTGATAGTGTCTCCAAGATTATTAAGACTGTTCATTAAACTTGCCCTTTTGTCTCTCTGGAAATAATTTAGCTATTAGAAAGGCTATTTTTTGGTCTGTTTACAGTTTCCACTCAGGCACAGAAGATGGCTGAAGGTACCACTGAGTCTAATGAGTTCAGACCTAGACAAACTGAAAAATCAGCAACCTTCATTTCTGTGTCAGAAGTGAGATCATAGGGACAGTTCCTGGTCTAGAGTTTGGAGAGCACTCATAGCAAATCACAGCTTACAAGAGCAAATCCTACTCAGAGAAAGCTCTGCAGGAGCCAGTGTTGGTAGGACAGCTGAACTGGGACTGGTGAGTGGTAGGGACTTGGTCCGGGGGAGTCTGGGAGATAAACTGCTAGTGAATTTTCCTCCAGAAGCTTACCAGATTCTCACAGTGAATAGCAGAGGACACTCCATCCATGCTCCTCATAGAGAAATGGAAGTGACCCTTCTGGTACACCAGGGCATTCTGTCGCCCTTCATCAGGCCTGCCTCCATCAGAAGCGTTTCACAGAGCCTGATCTACTGGAGGTCTTTCAGAGCCTAAGTAACCTAGATGAGGGGAAGTGATTAACACTAGCCCATTCAGACCTTTTGTGTGGGGAAAGGGAAGTGCATAACTCCAGCTCCCTCAGGCCATCTTGCCTGACCTAAGAGATGGAGGGGCTGAGGGACAACAGTTGGGTTCATAGTGGCACAGGCTCACTTGAAGACTGACCTAATCATGGTGCGACAGTAGATTCTCTGGTCTCCATCCAGGTCCTTGTCTTCCCAAAAACGGAAGCAGTTTTGCAGTGAAAGGAGACCAAACGAGGAGAGCCTTGATTGGCCACACAGTAGCAATCTGGATGGAAGCATGGACACTGGAATGGGAAAGGAGAAACAGGATGCTGACCAATTATAGCTCTCCGTTCTCACGGGCTGCAGGTGCTAACCAAGAGCAATCCCTGGCAGAGAAGCTTAACAGAGAACAGATCACTGATAAACCAGTAGCTGGGTAGCAGGGTCTCATTCTGAAGGCTGGAGCAAGTCGCTCTGCTCGCAGCGGGAGCAGGTCTGGGTGGATGGCTGGGTAGGATCTGTCTCCTGCATGCCTTGAGGACAGCCACAGTCATCTTTCTCTTCCCTATTCAACGAGCGGTCCAGGAAACCTGACTGAAATCTTCAGCCTTTCTCTGAAGAGAGCAGGAGTGTCCTGGAGACAGGACCTACCTACGCAGAGCCAGCTGAATACTAAACTGCAATGGGAACCAGACTGGCCAGAAAACCCGGAGTGCACGGTTATGTAGTGCTTGCTGGGCCCTGATTGGTTGGATGTGTGTGCATTCAAATGAAGCAAAGACTAGAACACATCAGGAATGGGCTGTCCAGCCTAGATGGAGAAGGGAGAGACCAAAGCCTGCTGAAAGGGTTCCCAACCAGATCTGGAGTGCATGTCTCTCCATGCCTGTGCAGTAGGGACACCAAGTACTCAGCCATTCCATTGGTAGGGCCACAGAAGATTTCACCCTGGGGCTAAACCAGTTTCCAGTTGTCCATACGCGGCTTCCATGACCTTTGTGTCTGCAATCATTGACAATATCTCTAGCCAGAGCTTTCCAGCTGCGCCACAGCCCACTCCACGAGAAGAACCTCGGCTGTCTATGAGCTGTCAAATGTAGCCTGCTCTAGCTCTCTGCACCCGGCGTTTCTCCTCATCACCCTTGAACTTCACTCCTGGCTGCCATGTCGCTGACAGCAGGGACCCCTCCCAGCCCTCCCACTAGAACCCTTTCTCCCCAGCCCTACCGATACCATGTTGTAAAGGACTTTTTAAGAGATTTATCTTTAGGTTTGGCGTCTCCCTGGAACTGGAATTATATTCGTTTGTGAGCCACCCAACATTGGTTTTGGGGACTGAATTTAGGTTGTCTACAAGAGTAGTATATGCTCTTAATCACTGAGCCATCTTTCTAGCCCCTATGAAAGACTTTCACTGAAGAAACTTATACCCAACATACAGTATCTGGTTATCAAGAAAAAATGTGAAAGTATAACCAAAGACAAGGAAAAAAGAAAAATCCAAAACTAAAAACTATAGTTTGAAGAAACAGCAAATATTGGAGCCAGGTTCAGATATTGCAGCAAGATTGGAATTAATCAGATAAATAATTTAAAACAATTATGATTAACATAATAACAATTCTAAAAGACAATATATGAAGAGATGGTCATTATAAACAAAGTGGTTGAAATTCTAAGAAAAAAAAGGAAAGAAAGAAATGCTAAGGATAGAAAACACAAACTGAACTGGCCATGATAATACATCCCTATGATCCCAGCACTCAGGAGGAGAAAGCAGGAACATTGAGTTTGAAACCAATCTGCACTTACACGGTAAAACCCTGTTTCAGAAAGAAAGGAAGAATGCCTTTGATGGATTCATTAGAACACTGTGAAGAATTAATAAAGAATTGCTGAGCTTGAAGATCTCTCAAAAGAAATGTCTAAGATTATAAAGAAAAGAAAAAAAGCACAGAATACCCTACAACTTTGAGACATCACAGAAGGCCTAAATTTGCACAGTGGGTTTACAAAAAGTCAGGGAGAAAGGAAGAGGTAGTAGAGGAAATAATGACTGAATTTTCTAAAATTAATGTTGGATACAAAGCCACAGTTCAGGAAGCTCATGGGACATTAGTTGGGATAAATGTAAAACACTATAGTAGACATATTAAAATTTCAGGAAATCAAAGATAAGTTTTAGGTATGAGAATGATCTGGCTGTAAAATGTTACACTGATCATCAGGGTTGATTGACTGATCTGGCTACCTATGAGATTATCCCCTGCCTTCTCTCATTGGTCCATTTGCATCCCTCCTAGAGCTGCATGCCTGTTCAAAGAGCATGTCCTGATAGAAGAGGACCATTCTTTAGTCAATTGTATATGAAGAGCTGAGCTGTCCTGCTAAATACCCTAACAAGTTCTCAGTGAAAATGTTTTAAAGATGCCAGGGGGTGGGAAACACCTATAAAGATCAAAAATAGTAATTGCATCTACTTTCTAAGAAACTAATGTAAAATATTTAAAGAGTGTTGAGAGAAAAATCCCCCAGAAAACTGAAATTCTTCATTTGAAAGTTAAGGAGAAATTGTTTCTCATACAGAAATTGATGATGTACCACTACTTACAATGGAGCCTTTTCTGTAAGAGATGCTGAGACACATTCTCTATGAAGAAGGAAACCATGTGGGTCCACCATAGGCTTGTATCTATATAAAGACAGAGTATTAGTGGAAGACTACATGAAGTAATTCTTAACAGATTTTGTTTTGTTTTGTTTCCTTGAGACAGTTTCACTATGTAGCCCACCCAGATTGGCCTTGAACTAACTCATGGTAGCTCTCTTACCTCATCCTTCCAAATGTTGGAATTACAGACTTAGGCCATCATGCTCATCTTTTAACAGATGTTCTTAACAGAGGCAAAATAGTAATAGCTATAGGTACTCAGTCATATACTTATACAACACTATTCCCATATAAAATAAATGGCAATTACTTTTTTTTTCCAGAGCTGAGGACCGAACCCAGAGCCTTGCGCTTGCTAGGCAAGCGCTCTATCACTGAGCTAAATCCCCAACCCCAGCAACTACTTTTTGTTTGTTTGTTTGTTTGTTTTATTTTGTTTTTTGAGACAAGGTTTCTCTGTGTAGTTTTGGTGCCTGTCCTGGATCTCACTCTGTAGACCAGGCTGGCCTCGAACTCACAGAGATCCGCCTGGCTCTGCCTCCCGAGTGCTGGGATTAAAGGCGTATGCTACCGCTGCCCGGCTAGCAATTACTTTTTAAAGGGACCGGCAGAAAAGGTTGGAATTCTTTTTTGCATGGCACTCACTACTACCTATGAAGTGATATTGAAAGTAGAATGTATTGCAAGCTCTATGGCAGCGGTTCTCAAACTGTGCATCGTGACCCCTAGGGGTCACCTAAGAACAATCAGAAAACATATTTATATTACAATTCATAACAGTACCAAAATTAACATTATGAAGTAGCCATAAAAATAATTTTATGGTTGGTGGTCACCACAACATGAGGAACTGTATTAATGGGTCTCAACATTGGGAAGGTTAGGAACCATTGCTCTAGGGCAACCACTAAAAAATACTAAAATATAATTGATCTGTTAAAAAAGGAAAAAACATTGAATCATATGAGAGGCTCAGTTAAAACCATAAAAGACAGAAAAAGAATGAAACAAAAGAATATGAAGGAAAGTATCAAATAGAAAAAAATAACAAATATGTCCAATTATAGCACTAATCACTTTGAATGTTAATGGCCTAAAATATACCAATTAAAAGGCAGAAACTGTCCATGTGAGCCAAAAATAAAATCCAAGTATATGCTTGCTGTCTACAAGAAACCTAGTTTGAATATAATTCACATATAGACTAAAAGTAAACTAATGGAGGAAGATATGCCATCCTAATTTAATCGAAGAAAGTTCCATTAAGTTTAGGGGTTTTTTACACTTCAATTTTTTTTTTAGCTTTCATTGATTCTTTGTGGATATCACAATGTGCATTTCAATCCCACTCATGTCCTCATCCCCTCACATCTGCCCCCTGTTCTTGCTAACCTCCCCCAAAAGACAAAACCAAATTTAAAAGAAAAACCAAAAACCAACCAAAACAAAGTAACAGAACAAACAAATAAACAAGGGGGGGGGGGGGGGAGAGGGAGAGAGAATCTTGTCATGGAAGCTGTAGTGTGGCCCGTTGAGTCACACAGTTTACCCTTTAGTCCATTCATCGTTACTTGAAAATATTCATTGCCACAAGTCATTGGTCTGGCTTGAGGCCTCTGGCTTCTGCTATGCCACCAACACCAATAATGGGCTCTCACTGGGGCTCCTTGTGGATATGCTGTTGTTGTCCTGCGTTGTGGAGATCCTGTTGTTTGGGATCTGTAGGTTTGTCCCCTTCACATGCTCCAACAGTTCATAGATGAGGTAGATGTTGGAGTGGACCAACTCATAGCCCTGGTTCTGAACCTAGGTGTTGTGTTGGTCAGTCTGCTAGCTCTCCCTCATCATCACTACCTGGCAAGCTCTACAGCACTGCCTTGGTTAGTTCACCCAATGCAGCCTACAGCAAGGAACAGGGCCAGTTCTCCTGTTCTCAGGTCCTCAGATCCGGGTCACCCACATTCACAACACCAGTGTTATGAGTGTATTATGAGTGTGGGTGACCCATTAAGTTTTGAGTAGACTTCAGAGCAAGGAAATGATCAGATAGAGGTGTTGTATAATTTTAAAAGAATCAGTCTTCCAAGAACACAGAACATGCACCTAAAATAGATCATTAAAATATGTGAAGAAAAAGTGGTAAAACTCTGAGGAGGAATAGATGAATCCATATTATATTTGGAGACCACAACACCAGCTGTGAGTAACAGAAATATCCAGGACACAGGAAAATCAGGATATAATTGAACTTTATAGAACCATCAATCAACTGGCTATAATGAACATCCCTGAACCACTTCTGTGGCATACTCTAAACCATAGCTTCTTAAACTGTGAGTTGTGACTCTGTATGAGGTCATATAACTGAATGAGAGAGTCACCAAAAAATGGCAATAGTAGGTTTCTAAACACACCAGAAAATTAATTCAGAATCAATCACGTAATGGGCTGATGTATTTCCAGCAGCATTTGTGTGTGTTGCTCTGTTGTATGTGTTTACATGTGTTTGCATCTGGTGCTATGTTACATGTGTTCACATGTGTTTCTGTGTTTCATGTGTCTGTATGTGTTGCTGTATTGCATGGAACAACTTCACTCAGCCTTGGTTCTGAACATTGAGCATGTACACTTCATATGGTATCATACCACAGACCACCAGTAAGCATGCCTGACACACCTCAGCTCAGCTTTGACCATTGTACATTGTGAAGTTTGTGAGTTTTATTGCGAAGTTTCTACTCTTATACAGACATAATGGTTTAATTATAGAGAACAAAGAGTGTTTTCCTATTGTCATTCCTCATCATGTATCAAATTAGTGTATCTTTGAATTGGATAGTTTTAGAATGTTTGATTTTAAAAATTACTATTTGAAAGCCAAGTATAATGGTGCATGCCTGTAATCCTAGTACTTAGGAGGATCAAGAGTTCAAGGTCATCTTTGAGTACACAGGGAGCTCAAGGCCACTGGGCTACATGAGACCTGTATCCAAAATATAAATATATATATATATATATATATATGCTGTTTGAGCAGTTATTCTTTAGAGTTTCATAAGGCTCAGCGGTAGAATGCTTGCTTAACATGTAGAAGAGGTTCTAGCTTTTCTCTCCACTGCTGCATAAAAAAGGAAATAAAACCTCATATAAGATGAAATAGGCAGTTTCAGTAGCCCTACAGCCTGTTTTTGATAATATTTTGAGATTATAACGTAATTACATCATTTCCCCCTTCCTCCCTTCAAAATCTCCCATGCACTACCCATCCCTTGTTCTCTTTCAAATTCATGGTCTTTAGTTCTTTAATTATTGATGTGTGTGTATATGTGTGTTCAACTAAATATAAAAATAGAACCTGTTCAGTCTGTAATGATGTTACTTGTACCCATGTTTTCAGGGCTGACTATTTGGTACTGGATAACCAATTGGTGTGCTTTAGCCTGAGGAAGACTGTTTCTCCTGAACTCAGCATTCCTTAGTTGCCTGTAGTTCTTTGTCTAAGGTTGAGGCCTCCACATTAGCATGCCCACTGGTATCTTCTTGTTCAAGTCATGCTTAAGCAACCTTGTTGGTGAGACTTCTTTGATGTTGCTTCTGTGACATTTCTAGGAGACACCATCTCACAGCCAACTTCTGTTCCTCTGACTCTTATAATCTTTCTGCTCCTTTTTCTACAAAGAGCCCTGAACCTTCGGTACAGGAGTTGGATTGTATGTGCATCAGTTTGGACTGGGCTCCACAGCTCTTCATTTTGATCAGTTGCAGACATCTGTAGTGGTCTCTGTCTGTTGCAAATACAACTTTCCTTGATGAGGGGTGAGAACTACACTTATCTTTGTATATATTAGGACAAATATTTAGAACGTAGTTAGGGGTTGTATTGGCTTAGTAAAGTGGCAGTTATAGTTTTTCCTAAGATCCATGACTTCACTAGCCCCAAGTAACTGGCTAAGTTTCCAGTACCAAGCATGATTTCACTCTTGAGAGGAGCCCTATAGCTCTTAAAATGAGGACTCAGCAAGTAAGGGCCTTCCTCTACAAAACAGGAAGCATCAGACTGACATATTTAATGATAAATTCTACCAACATGTGAGAAGAAGTTATAGTGATCCTCTATAGCCTTTTTGTAAGGCTAGAAAGAGAGGGACTGTTTCCTAATGCATCCTGCTAGGTCAACAGGATCCTGATAACAAAACTGGACAAAGACTCCACAAGAAAATGACAACACAGTATCTGTCAGGAGGAGAATTCCCAAATTTAAATAAAAGTAACCAATCAATTCCAAAATGTACAAAAACAAACACCATGACCAAATGGAATTTATTCCAGTTCGTGCACAGCTGACTCAGCATTTAAAAACTAGTTAATACAATCCAAACTAAAGAAGAAAATCATATAAATCATATTGAGGAACGGCAGAATTCAACATCCATTCATGAAAAAAAATCCACAAACTTGTGTGAGATGGTTCATATCAGTTATCAATTGGTCAGGAGGCAAGAGGCATGCCTCTGGGTGGGTCTGCTGAAGCACTTTCAGGAAAGATGGTTAGCCAAGTAGAGAAGACCCTCCCTGGGCTGGGCAGCTCCTTCGGGTAGGTGACCCAGCAGGAAGAGGTGCTAGAAAGATGGGTGGTGTTGCTTGTCTGCCCGGTGGCTTTTGCCTCTTGCTGGTGAATGCATCTCCCCCATTGCTGTGCTGCCGTCCTCCATTCCCATCAGACTCCGCCTCTCTGTCCTTCAGGTGTGAGCTAAGATTACTTAACTCAGGGCCATTACTGGAGCATCAGCTTTGAGGGTGGAGCAGCTCCTGGGCACTGACATCAGCAGCATGCAGATGGCCACTGTGGACTGCCTAGGACTGTTGGTCATAAGCTAGTCTAGTAAATGTGCTTTGATAAAGTATATAATTGTTTGTTCAATTCCCAAAATCTCTGTTTGGTTTTGTTTCAATTTCCTTGCTGAATTTATCCTTTGTAATTTGTACTTTCTCCTCCAATTTGCTGTTTTCTTTACTTTGGAAACTACTTTCTCAAAGTCTCAAATAGAGTCCCTTAATTCAATCATTTGCTTATATGAATATTCTTTGTGATCATTAATCCTCTCAAAAGTGGGATTCCAGGACCCATAATATGGCTCATTGAGTAAAGGACCTGAGTTTGATCCCCAGAACCCACACAGTGGAAGGAGAGAACTAGTCCCCAAAGTTACCTTCTGACCTCCACATGCGCACCATGTCTTGTGTAAACACACAGAGACCACACACAGATGCAGACACACTCATACACAAAATAAAATGTAAATTTTAAAATGTAGGTGATGTTCTGAATTCCTTCTCAGATTATTTCACCTTTCTGGGTGGTTTTGGTTTCCATCCAGGAAAGGATAAGATACAAAGGGTTGATATCTCACATTCTTTGTTTCCTGGTTGTGTTTTGTGTATCTGTTAGACTGGATATGTCTTCCCATTTTAAATTCCCCCCTTTCCTGCCACTGTGTGGTTGTCTGTCTCGTTTGCTGTGATTCCTCTAAAGGGACTGACTCTTTGCTCGACATTGCATTTCCTGAAGCTGTTTAGGGAGGTGCAGTGGTGCTCCACTTATTATTGGCAGTACTGGGTCTGTGTAGCTCTAAGAAATCCTTTTGGACTATGCCTGTAATCTTGTGTGTTTCAGAGACAACAGGTTGGGGCAGTGGTTGGAAGTGTGCTACGTAGGCTTGTTTTTAAGAGTAGATAGTATCACTGTTTAAGTAATGGAATGAAGAGGTCATGCAGAAAGGCACACAGTAAGACATGGATGGAATATGGGTTGGAGGCATGAGAGGTAGCAGTGGGACTGTTTTAGATTTGCAAATGGAGATTTCCATGTAGACTAGTGGAGCACAGTCATGACGGTGAAACAGAGGTTAAAACAGTGGCTTACCATTGTACAGTTATAAAAACTCATCAATTAGAAAGAAATTAAATGACTAAAATGTGAGAAAAACATGTCCCAAGACAAGTGAAGCACACACATATGTATTATATATACATATATATAATGAAAACAAATATACATGCAAACCAACCAACAATATCCAAAAAAATGATGTCTTTTCCTTTCCAGTCTACATTTGTGTTTTTTTATTTTCAATATGAAGGAGAGCTTCCTAGAGCCACAGCTAGGTGAAGTTCAGACATAGAGATGGTTGGTGCTGCCTTTTTGGAGGATGGGGATGGCTTGTTATGCTTCATGTGGAGCCGTTGCAGGCAGGACTGCAGTCTTGGTACAGGGTGCTGGACTCCCATTGCGTAATATGTGCATACCTCATCGGCTCTCTTCAACTTGAGAAAGAGCATCTACCAAAGTCCCTGGGTAACATTTCACTTAGGACTTGACCTCTCCCTTCATGACGAGGAACAATGCTAAGATGTCTCCTCACGACAGTCTTTCAACATCCTACTGGTGGTTATTTTAGACAGTGCAATCAGACCGGAAGAAGAAATAAAGTTACACAGATGAGGGAGGAAGAGCTAGCACTTTTGTTTAAAGATGACGTGATGACCTTTGTGGAGTGCCTTTGTGGAGAATCCAAAAGAACTTGTGAAGTCCTGGGACTCATAAGCAAATATAGGAAAGGTCTCAGGATGCAAGATTAATATACAAAAGTCAGCTGCTTTCCTGGATATGGCAATGAGCAAATGGAATTTTAAATTGACAACATAACAGCATTTACAGAGCCATTCTCCAACATTAAACACTTATAAATATAAGAAAATATGTACCAGATTTATATGAGGGAAACCGCAAAGCTGATGAGGAAGAGCAAGGAACCAAATCAGTCAAAGGAGTAGAGACAGTTTGCCTCATCTGTTTCCCTTCTCTGTACTACAGTCCTATGTTTATTGAAATCCAGCATCCTAAAACTATCTCTCCAAAATCTTGTCAGGTTTTATAACTTTATTGTGGCAAATAAATTACAGTCCCGGTTACCTCATCTTGGTCAGAATAGAAACTATGAATCTTATCTAGGCACCTTTTTTATTTTATTTTATTTTATTTGAGACATGGTCTCTCTACATAACTCTGGCTATACTGGAATTTACTATGTAGACCAGGCTGGCCCTGAACTCAAAGATTCACCTGCCTCTGCCTCCCAGGTGCTGGATTAAAGGCATGTGCCACCATGCCTGTCCAAATATGCACCTTTATTTGGAAGTAAAATATAGTGAGTTTTGAAGCTCAGGTGGTCTGTACATATTTTAAATTAAATATTTGCAAAGAATTCTCTTACCATTTTTGTTGATAGAAGGGTACAGTCCTACCTGGATGGTCAGACCTGTCTTCACAGTGCTTTATTGAGGAAATAGACCAGTGAGATAAAGCACTTGCCAGAACCCACATAACGCAGCCAAAGTCACATCTTGTCATCCCAGTGCTCCTGTGATGACATGAGATGTGGGGACAGCTAATTGTCTAGAAGCTTGCAGGCCAGCTTGCTTGGTTTAGACAGTGGTGAACAACATGAGACCCTGTTCCAAACAAGATGGAAGGTGAGGGTTCTCTCTGTCCACCACTTGAACAGAACCTTGCAAGAAAGGGTGACACATTAAAGTGACTGTGGGCTTTTGACACCTTTATGAGAAGTCTGGGGGGGCGGTTGCTGCTGCTGCTATTTGTTTTTTTTTTTCTTTTCTGGGTGAGTTTTAAACCAAAGATTGTCTTAGGGCTTGCATAGGGAAAGGGGACCAACACAGTGGGCTCTTTAACTAGAAAGTGATGTAGGAAGGAAGGACATGGCCATATGAGCACTGAGAAGGGGCCAGTGGTGGACACAGCAACAGCCACTCTATGGAAAGACTCTTCAAAGTCAGATGATCTTCCCCTTCTGGGTGTCGTTTTGTTTGAATGTCTGTTCAGGCCATGCTGAGGGTGACTATGGAAATCGTGTTCTTATGTAGAGAGATGTACATATAACAGCAAGGCTTGGATTTCCTGGGTTTTGTTGTTGAGAGAGGGTCTTGCTGTATAAACTAGGCTGGCCTCAGATTTGAAGTTCTGCTGACTCAGCCTCCTGAGAGCCGAGATCACAGGTGTTCTCTGCCATGCCCAGCTTCTAAGGCTTGGTTTGAAATACTTAAATCAAAAAAATTGTAAATGAAATACTTAAATCATACTTAATTTCATGAAGGGAAATGAAGTGCACAGTTAGTAGTATCCTGAGAATAAAACTCTTCACAAAAATGTTTTAAGACCAGTTTGCATGGCAAATTAGCTTTTAATTTCCAGCCATGCTTACCAAGAGCATTTTAGACTTATTTCACAGGGGTTCAAAAATGCAGAAAGCTGTGAATTAGATTCAGATAAATAGCAAAACCCTCAGGAATGACGAATTAATTTTGTCTCTTCAGATTCTCTGTCTCCAGTATATCAATTCTTCTCCTCTTAGCTATTGGCAAGTTAGAGGTGTGTGTATAGTCCAAACCAGTCTTGCTTTACATCCAACATTGGTCACATCAGTGAGCGATGATGTTTCCTAGAATCCTGAGACTTGCACTCTGCTCCCTTTCTTGTCTGAATGGCTGCTTCATGCCGTTTCTCATGCCTCACATCTCCCAGGGGTCTCCTCTACCATTCTCATAGCCAGACAATACATCTTTCCTCCCATTTCATGGAGAAAAAAGAAGCAATCAGAATCTCTCACCACTGTTCTGGGGGTCATTTGCCTGTACTCCTAGCAAAGGCTGTCTCCTCCAAGGATCTGAGTTATTCTGTGGTATCATCACAAGCTCCCACAAGCTGGATGTCATAATTCCACCTCATAGTTCTGGAGTTCGGAAGTCTAAGACCAAGGTGGGTCCAGGGATCCTTTCTGGTGAAACCTCTCTGACTTGGGCAGCTTTCTGGTCTCTGCATCTTTACCTACCCTTTATCCTGGGGAGAATGGGAGGAGGGAGAGGGGAGGAAAGAAGGCCAGGTATTTGATCTGTTCTCCCCTTGTAATGACCCTGCCCTGTGGCCCTGGTTCACCTTAATACCTTTTTAAAGGCTCTATCTCCGAATGTAATCACTTTGGAGAGTTGGAGCTTCAGCATATAAATAATTTGCTGGAACACAGTTCACTCTATAACACATCCCCTTTCTTCAAAGATACATCTCCAGAAAATCTGTAACATTATCTATACTATTTTCTTCTCTAATGCTAGTGATCACTCCATCCGTCTGTAGACATGTGACTTCCCTCATCTTACAGGAAGTAAGTCAGCACTCTCCTTACCTATCTCCTCTGTAGTACCCCCTCCCCCGTTTCTTTTCTTTTTAAAATGAAATTCTGAACCAAGTATTTAGATTCTACACCAGTGCCCCCTTCTGCTTCCTTTTGAACCCCTTCTGTTCCTGCTTGCGTCCCTTGTATTTTACCAGAATTTTCTTTTTCCAAGTCAGCAGTGGCCACCATGATGCCGGTTCTAGGTGAATATTTTTCAGTCCTCACTAGATATGGCCTCCTGCAGCATTTGACAGCCAAATCTAGATTCCCTGGTCTCCTGGTTGCTTATCTCCCTGGCCTTTTCTTCTGTTTGCTTTTCTCCTCATAGTCTAGCCTCTGTATGTCTGCAGTCCCAGAGCCGAATATACCTAGGCCTGTCCCTTCTTTGTATCTGCTCAGTGTCTTGCAAGCTCATGTAGAAGCATTATTTTATACACTAGGTCCATATTGGGAAGTTCTTGCTTTACACTTTTAACCTACATATCCCCCACAAACTCAAGTCTCAAAAACTCAAAAAAAAAAAAAAACCATCCCCCTCAACCATAGATGTCTAATACACATCTCTGAGCTTAATGTTTCCAAAACTTCTCACTTGATCTTCCTCCCAAAACCTGTTCCATCCATGACTTTTCCCATATCACAACCATATGATAACCTCGTTTTCTAGTTACTTACGACAAAAAAAAAGGTTTTTTTTTTTTTTTTAACTTTGTGCATGTTGATACATATGACGTGAGTATGGTGCACTTACACCATGGTGTGCTTACCCCGTGGTGTGTATGTGGAGGTCAGATGGCAAATTTGGGTGTCAGTCCTTCCCTTCACCTCATTTGAGACAGTCTCTTCTTGTTGGCCACAGTGTACAAGAAGCTAGTTGGCCTATGGACTTCCAGGTCTTCACCTGTACCCCCTTTCTACCTTTCTGTAGGAGTGCCCAAATTTTAGCTATCACACCCGTTTATATGGGGTCTGAGGAGCTGAACTCAGGTCCTCACACTTGTGCATCCGGTGTCTTTCCACTGACCCATTTCTCCAGCCCTGAAATCACTCTTGCCCCACTCTTTATAGCGAGTATAGGTCCAGTCGGTTCTCCTCTCAGGCCTTTCCTAGGTCTGCCTGCGTCTCGTCACCCCTTTGCCAGCCTGTATCCTCTGCAGCTGCAGTCGAAGGGCTCCTTTGTCTGATTCTTGCCCCCAGTGAGATCTCGAGTCATCACATTACTACTTAAATCACAGCTTCCTTTATACAAAAACCACTTCCGTTACTTCCTGTGTTATTCACATTACAAAACAAATTCCTTACAGTCCCACGCAGTGCCTCATGGACTCTATCCCTTTTCTGCCCCAGAGCTTAGCTCAGTCATTGCTTACTGATTTGGTTACTAGGCCCCTGCACTGGCCTTTTTATTCTGTGCTCCCTCTGACTCAGGGCCCTTGCACTTGGAGTTGCCCATGGCTTCCTAATCTCCTGCAGGTGTGTGCTCAAAGACCCTATCTAGGAAGACTTCGAGAACTTGTGGGGGGGGGGTTGTTGTTGTTGTTACAAACCTCCCTCTACCTTTCATCATCCCCCTCTTTTCCCCACTTTATCTTTCTCATTGACAATCATGCCATCTAAAGCATTACTTTTAAAAATTATATTTTTCACTCTCAGGCAGAAGCTGCATGGAGGTAAAGAGAGATTCTTGTGTGTTTTGTGCAATTCCATAGCCCTAGACTTGACGGATGAGTTGAATATTTGTCAGTAAAGGAGCTTGTCCGGTTTGTTGGGGCAGCGAGCCACAGGTCCTGCAGAGCAACTGCAGCCAAGACAGCCTTTCCTGCGCTGACCAGCATCTCTGAAAAGGAAATTAGTCTTTACGACACTGCAATTAATTTTTAGGTTCTCTAGTGGGTAAATAGTTTTAAAGCACTTAGAACAGTGCCTGGCACATGGTAAGAGCTCTGTAAGTGTTTATTTTAAAAGCAACAAATACTTCATCAAGCATTTTGTGATAAGTAACATTAGCAGAATGTGAACCAAAGCCAATAAACCTCAAGAGGTTCAAAGTGGCCCTAATTCTGTAATGGAGAGTTGCTGCATTCGGCACAGAGCTGGGACAGAGACTGACAACCTTCTAAACTAACAGGAATAGTCACACGCCCTTGCTACACTTTAAGACACAAATTCAGACTATGTACTCGGTGAGATTCCAGATGCAGAGATTTGTGGAATAAACTATAAAGAATTGTTTTGAACTTGAATCCAAGAAACAGGTGGTTTTTGAAAGGATTGCTTTAAAAGTAAGGTCTCCTCAGGAGATTACACAGGAAAGGGCACTATATATCTATCTGTTCGTTGAACAAACACTTCTCACCAAGTACTTTGTTAGGGGTCAGACCAGCTTTCTAGGATCTCACAAGGAGTGTCACTTCAGACTTAGTGCTGTGACTGAGAAGAGCCTAGCCTGGGTTACTTCCTCATTCCATTAGGATATCCAAATAAAGAAATTTGCTGACCTTAAACATAGTAGAAAAGACTTACCTATTTATCTCCACTCCCTGAGGAAGTTCTATCAATGTGTAAGAAATAAAAGATTGGTGATACAGCCTAGGGTACAAGATGCAAAAAGCCCTGGGGTTGTTTTGTGGGTTGGTTTGTTTTTAATGTAAAACTTTTTTCATTGATTGAGAATTTCATAGATGTATATAATGTATTGTAATCAACTCTACCTTTCATTTTCTCCCCTATAATGCTTCCTCTGTGTCTCCCTACCACTAATCCTCCCAATTTCATGTATTCTCTTAGCACTACCAACATGTGTGTGGGTTTAGGGTTGTTACTGGAGCATGAATAACCATTCAAAGGCCTCATCCCCAAAGAAAACAGATTCTCCCTTTCTCAGCCATCCATTGCCAGTAGCTCTTCATCTAGGGGTAGGACTGCCTGATACCTCTCCACTCCATGCTGGGATTTTGCCTGGCTTGATCTTGTGCAGATCTTGTGCCTGCTGGCAAGAAACTGTGAGTGCGTATGTTCACCTGCCAATCATCCGCCTCTTGCGACTTTTACAGTCTTTCTGCACCCTCCCCCTAAATGATCCCTGGACCTTGGGAGAGGGGACACGACATAGATAACCCATTAGAGTTCCTGGGTTTGATTCCAGCACTACAAGAGGAAGAAAGAAAAGGGCATGGACTGTGACTTATAGTTTGGGCTGAATGTTAAAATAGCTACAGAACTTGGGGTGTGTGTGTGTGTGTGTGTGTGTGTGTGTGTGTGTGTGTGTGTGTGTAGTTGTTGTTGTTGTTATGGTGGTGGTGATGGTAACTGGAATGGAATCAGAACTTTGGAATGCAGCCCAGACATCTGCATTTTTGTACAATAATCCTTTCAAAAGGACAGGAAAGGAAACAACAGGACACATAACAGTCAATAAAATTTTAGAATTTGAAAAAGGGCAGGACCAAAAATGGTCTTGGCATATCAAAAGTACAAAGAGCTTTCAGGAAAAGAAGGCTTAGAGAATGCCTTTAAAAGCAGCAGAATCTGTCATGCTGTCCAAGTCTGGGAAAACTTGAGGAATTGCAGGGGTCTGAGCAGGGATAAGGTGACTACTGGAAAAGGTTCAGAGTTTGAATAAGGAAGTAACATGACTCCTAACGGATGGCCTGGCTCATCATATGACCAGTCCCACCCTCACCCCGGCACTCTTGAAAGAGATAGAATGAGAAAGGTAACACGTGCAATTGAGGAGAAAATTGACGGTTTGTGTATTCTGTCGTGTCCTTAACACCCAGGTGCCCTTCTAAGGCATGGCATCCAGATCTTGGATGTAAGTGGTATATTAGTATTAGAGGATACACTCTGTGCAAATGTCCAGAAAGGAAGTCTAGTGAGAGCTGGACTCAGGGGAGACCAGACTCTTGTCTCATACCTTATGGAGACATCTATCCAACCAGAAGCCTGGACATATCCAAACTGCTTCCAGTAAGCTATGGTGGTTCTTAGAGAAAGACACCAAAGATCAGCAGACATGAGGAAAGTTTCTAAAGAGAAAGACAGGAACCCAAATACTCACTAGTGTATATACAACCCTTTAAATGGAGAGACACTTAGGAAGTGCTTGGCAGATGGGTAGATAGATACATCCTCAGACATTAGATAACCTCAGGAGAATTCAGCAATGTCCTGTGTGTATGTGAATACTCTGCACTCTTGCAGAGGAGAGGAGTCAGGAGCCCTTTGTTCTACTGCTACACGTGTATGTGTGTGTATGTGTGTGTGTGTGTGTGTGTGTGTGTGTGTGTGTGTGTGTGTGTTGGGGGCAGATGTTAAGTCGCAGCTCAATCATTTTCTTTTTTTTCTTTTTTTTTTTTTTTTTTTTTTTGGTTTTTCGAGACAGGGTTTCTCTGTGTAGCTTTGAGCCTTTCCTGGAACTCACTTGGTAGTCCAGGCTGGCCTCGAACTCACAGAGATCCACCTGGCTCTGCCTCCCAAGTGCTGGGATTAAAGGCGTGCACCACCACCACCCGGCTCATTTTCTAATCTATATGGTGCTGGGCAGGTTATCAAAACTCTGTGCCTCAGTTTCCTCACTTGTAAAATGGGAGTTCATAATGATGCTGTTTTATAGAATGAGAAAGAACCCTTAGAAATTCCATGTATACCAACAATTGTTTCAAATCCCATAGAACATTTTAAAGGAAAAGTTGAAGAAACTCTAGGAGAAATCAAAAGACAGAGATATGGGAAACGGAAACAGTGGAAAAAGGTAACAGAGCAGAGAGAGGCAGGTAGATGGACAAGCGACGACAGTGCTGGCTGAAGCCCGTTCTGAGAAGTGAGGGTCTGTGTGGTTGACAGGGAAGAGGCCCTGTGGAGGGCATGTCACTGAGAAAGTGAGGGTCCCAAGCCCTCCCAGAGAGCAGAAGAGGGTCACATCTAGAGGACTAAGAACTGAGTGGCAGGGGGATAATCACGTTCTAAGCAATGTGGACTCATTCTGGGAGAGCTACCCTAGTTCCGGGAGAGAAAACTGTTTGATTTAGATATATTTGTCACTTCAAAAGATTGCTCTTGTGTGTTCAGCCAAGTAGGGGCTCAACTCTTCTTAGTGGTCTGAACTTTTCCCATCTGCCTTTGTCTGCAAGCACCTATCTTTCTTTTTAAACTAAGGGAAAAGAGTGTTCAATTTGCCACCTCCTTCCCTCCCTCCTCCCCCAGTTCCTGGTCCCATTTGTCTCCCTTTCCCGTCCTGCTTCTTCACTCTCCCCCTCCTTTACCTTTGAGCCGTCACACTGCTATGTCTATTTCTGTCTCTCCTTTTCCTTTTTCTTTCTATCCACAGAAGTCTTATGTTTGTCTAATAATTGGCAGGAGATCTCTCTCTCTCTCTCTCTCTTTTTTTTTTTTTTTTTTTTTTTTTTTTGCTTGCTTCTTCAGTGATGAATAGTTGGCGTCAGATCAAAGACAAACCCTGTGGTTTTCTGGCTGCCCAGAAGGGCGGTGCAGCTGGCAGGCATCCCAGCTGCCTGGTGATAGGCATGTGGAAGAGATACCAAGCTCACAGGTCACTGTGTGTGTGTGTTCGTGTATGTGTGTTTTGCAGGCCAACAGCAGGCTGAAGCAGATCGAGAAGGAATACACTCTGAAGCTTGCCAAATCTTCCCAGGTAAGCATGGGCCAAAGACACAAAACAAAACAGTAAATCCGAAACACAAAGCCGAAATGAGACCAGCAGAGCAAAGCCTTTGCACTTCAGCGTGAAATCCAAATTCTTGTCAGTTTTTCGTGGATTAGTGTCATATTTTGATGGGTAGATAAATAAAATACATTTTTAATATTTCCATCTTATTAAAATCAGGAACAGTTGCAAATATTGAGCCATTTGAACCAACACACACACACCTTCATGTACACACACACACACACACACACACACACACACACACACACACACAGAGTAAGCTGTTGTAAAACCAGCCGGCACGCTTGAACAAGCCCAGGCCGAAAGACATTTCACAAGGCAGGGGATACACACCTACTTTTGTGATGTAAGCAGGTTGATAACATCTGTGCTTTTTTCCTTTTCAATATCCTAACTCGTTGCACCCATAGGCTAGTTGACTAATTCAAAACGACAGACAGTTCTAGGTTAGCTCGACTGTTGCCCCTTCTGGAGGGTGGGAAAGAAGAAGAACCCCGCCCCCGGCACTGTTTGTTGCTAACTCCAGCGGTTTTCTCTAAGGAAGGCTAACAGTTAAATGCCGCCTCTGCTAGAAGGGCTTTGCTTGCGGAACATCTGCTTCATGAGTTGTTCTGTTTTCCAGTGGCTTCAGTTAGGGAGTCCCACACCTCTGGAGTTCTGTAAGTTCTGCTAGAACAAGCAAGCACTGTTTACCTTCATTTTGTAGATGGATAACTAAGCCATTTAGTTTTACAGTTTTCATGTCTAATGATTTTAAGTTGGCTTTAGTATCATTGCCTATACACAATGGTATGTAAACTGAAATTCATGTTCCATTTTATGAATTGCCTGATAATAGAAGCAACAGAACAAATGGCAATATCCAACATTTCTGGGCACAAGCCTAGTGACTTCATTCAGTCTTCCTCATTGGCTCCATTTTTCCAGTTGAGGGCTGGGGATGGAGCTCAGCAGTAGAGGGCAGAAATCTAAGATCAGAGAGATGAGATCATAGGAGTTAGCAAGTGACTAAGCCAGGACTCAGCCTGGCGCTGACTTCAAAGTGGCAATCCTGACCTTTGACATAACAGCCTGGCCCAATGCTTTACCTTCCTAATACAGCAGAGCTTTGAATGTAGTTATCAGGAAATGTCAATTCTGTGATTATTTCTAAAATGGGCATGTTATATAATTCTCGTGCCATTAAAAGAGCCAGAAGTCTTTGTTTAATTGAATAGTCATATGTGTTTATATGAGAGATGATTGTAGCTTGGTTGCCATTATTCCAGCCCTTCAGGGAGAGATGTCCTTGTTAATCTGTTGAAAACAATGCTTACAACCAGCTGAAAGAAATCTTAACACTCCCAAATTAAAGTTTAAACAGAAATATGAAAAATTGCAACTTGGCATAATGCTTCTTTTGCTTTGTTTGAAATGGAAGATACAGACAGTGAGCTGGGAGCTAGCTAGTGAAAATGCTTAGCTAACAAGACTGTAAACAGAAGCCTTAGGTTTACCTGCAGGAATGTGGGAAGAAGCCTGATTAGGTGACATTAAAGCAAATTAAAAGTTAGCATGTAAGAAAGCCAGATCTTGGAGTCCACAGACCTGGGTCAGAATACCAACCAGTCCTACCACTTGTGTGACCTTGAGTGCCTTTGCCTGCCACCTCTGGAATTCAGTTTCCTCATTAGTCAAATGGGAGATCAGTGCTTACCTCTAAAGATGGTTTTAAGTAGTAAGTAAACCAGTGTCCAAAGCACACAGTGCCTTGTGTGTACTAAAACATGCAATAACTGTTAGCAACCCTAAGTGTATGAACATTGCAATAGAAAAGGAAGAAGCGATCCAGGGAAAAACCTAGAAGAAAGATGAAATTTTTTATCAGACACTGTGCTTTCAGGTGTTTAAGAACTGATGAAATGTCTCCACAAATTTGGAAATGTAGAAGCTCACTATTTTTCTTCAAGACGTTAAGGAGAAGGGCATGGGAAATGAGCAATAACTATCAGGCACTGTAATCATTTATAAACCAAAGAGCAACGCAAGGCCAGAAAAATACATAGATGTCAAGTGAAGATAGCCTTATACTGATACTAGTCTCTGCACCCATCTCTCATGCAGTGAGTATTTATAGCCATGAACTGGCATTTGAAAACATCAGTTTACACTGCCAGTCACGGCTGAGAAACAGATTACTTTAAATGAACATTTTAAAAAAAAAGAAAAGAAATAAGAAACATAGGCTGTTTCTGCTTCCAGAACGAGTTTGCTGGAATCTCTAATGCATATCTCATCAAGCTGGTAAGAGTGCCAGAAGCAAAGTTGCTTCACTGTGTTTATCAGGACTTAAAAACTTTCCTCTCAAGAACAGTGCTAATGTAACTGGATGAGTGATGGGTCCATTAGCACTCAAGAGAGCAGCAGTTTAAATTGGGAAAATATTTGAGATCTTTTCTTCCTATGAAGGAAGTTACTTGATCTTTAAGATCTTATCAAGCTTTGGACCTAGTAGACCATGTGCACTTAACCCTGGGCACACTCAAAGATTGTGCCCCTTATGAGCCTACACAGTCTTCACCGTAACAGCCAGGGAGGCATCATCTCTAGGCATGCTATTTCCCTCAGTCACGTATTTGTTCTTTTTGTCTGAATATTAGATATTAACTTTGCCTTCTCAGTTTTAACATAGTTTCTAAACTCAGTTCAATTCCCTACTTTTCATTTTCCATAATAAGGTAATACCATTTTGTAAAAATATTCATAGCTAAAGAGGACCAGCTGCCAGTTGAACCCACCCACTGCCAATCAATCATTGCCAGTACCCTGGCTAGCTTCCCCTTCATGGTGCAGATTCATGCCCATGAAATATGCCACATGCCTCCACTGTGTCCAGGGGCCATGCTGAGGGGATCAAAGGGCTCTCTGCCTTCCTGTATTTTGTAAGGAACCCCAGTGCCTTCCTATCCTTTCTAGGTATGGTTTTTGTTGGCTGTTGAACTTAGAGGAAGAATTTGAGAAAAGTCTCAAACTGTACCACAATCTGAAAAAAAAAAAAAAAAAATAAAAGGAAGGTGAAATTTA